>VWZE01022137.1:96228-108423 GCA_013396675.1 Eubucco bourcierii
GGTGGTGGAGTCACCAGCCCTGGAGGTGTTCAAGAAAAACCTGGATGTGGCACTTAGTGCCATGGTCTGGTTGATTGGCTAGGGCTGGGTGATAGCTTGGGCTGGATGAGCTTGGAGGTCTCTTCCAACCTGGCTGATTCTGTGATTCTGTGTAGAGTGCCAAATGGGCTGCTCTTAGGTTTGAAAGAGGCTCCAGAAACAGTTGTTCCTTCACAGATTAAAGCTCCATGGCTTTAAATAAAATGTGGATCTCCTCCCACAAACTCCAAGTTGCTCACACATGTGTTTCAAAAGGGTTTTTTTCAGATGACTCTGGCCTTGGGCTTTGCTATTAATCTCTAAAGTGTGTATTAGCCTAGGAAATTAGAGAGGCTCTGAAGCAAAAGTCAGTCTCACCTGAAGCTGTTGTAGAGCAGTAGCAATACAATTTAAAGTGCTTTCTTTCCACCTTTGAAACAGACTCTAAACAAACACAACCTATTTCATTTCTATTACTGACTCACTAATTCTATCACTCATTTCCTAAAATTATTACTTAATTATTATTACTGATGCTCACATTTTCTTTCCACTTTACTTATAAGCATGAACCAGACTTAAACAAACTATAGTGGACCAGGAGAGGAAAAACAACCTTTAAGTATCTTTTGTCTTTAAAAGGCTCTGGTTTGAAAGACTCCTGTAAATAATTCCCTGCAGAGATAAACAAATCAAAGTCTCCTTCCCTCTTATTAGAACAAAAACAGCTGAAAATGTTATTTACCAGTTACTGGTTTTAATGCCCTGTGTTCCCCAAGAGAAAATTCTCCTGTTTGTTTTCATGCCATGAATGGAAATAAGGTAGAAATCTAGATTTAAAAAAAAAAAACCCAGCCCAAACCCAACCAAAGGCAAGTAAATCAGAAATG
This sequence comes from Eubucco bourcierii, assembly GCA_013396675.1. NCBI lineage: Eukaryota > Metazoa > Chordata > Aves > Piciformes > Ramphastidae > Eubucco > Eubucco bourcierii. The sequence continues at coordinate 97,137 of VWZE01022137.1, forward strand.
ATGTAAAGTTTACCAAGTAGAAAAGTTTGCCAGGTGGTGAGAAAACTGGGAACAGACTGCTCCTTGAGCTGACTTCTCTTTAGATAACCGTGACTTCCCTAGGCTTCCGTTTCACGCTCTCCAGCCGCGTCAGAGGGCGGAAATTTGTTAGCTTCCTGCTTCCTTCTGTGGTAGTTCCTCGACAGTCCTTCTGCAGCCCCCTCAGCAGCTCCATCAGCTCACGTTTCTCCAGCTCGGCCTGCTCCAGCTCCTGGCGGTGCTGCCTCTCAGCGGCCATCAGAGAGCGAACGTCCGACATCATCCGTGACATCTGGCTCTGGAAGGCAAGCACGGGCTTGATCATTAAGGCTGGGAAGAGCTTCAACGTCATCCACTCCAACCAATTCAGCTGCCATGACCATTAAACTGCATCCTGGAGCACCACATCTACAACCTTCTTGAACACCTCCAGGGATGGTGACTCCACCACTGAATCAGACAGAATTAACCAGGTTGGAAAAGACCTTCGAGATCATCGAGTCCAACTTACCACTTAGCACCTTCTAATGAACTAACCCATGGCACTAAGTGCCTCACCCAGCCTCCTTTTAAATACCTCCAGGGATGGGCACTCCACCACCTCCCTGGGCAGCCCATTCCAATCCCAATCACTCTCTGTCAAGAACTTCCTCCTAACATCCAGCCTAAACCTGCCCTGGCACAGCCTGAGGCTGTGTCTTCTTCTGTCCCTGGGTGCCTGGGAGAAGATGGGAACCTGACCTGGCTACAACCTCCCTTCAGGTAGCTGTAGAGAGCAATGAGGTCTGCCCTGAGCCTCCTCTTCTGCAGGCTGCACACCCCCAGCTCCCTCAGCCTCTCCTCTCAGGGCTGTGCTCCAGGCTCCTCACCAGCCTTGGTGCCCTTCTCTGGACACCTTCCAGCACCTCAACATCTCTCTTGAACTGAGGGGCCCAGAACTGGACACAGGACTCAAGGTGTGACCTAAGCAGTGCTGAGTACAGGGGCAAGAGGACTGCCCTGGTCCTGCTGGCCACACTGTTCCTGATCCAGGCCAGGATGCCATTGGCCTTCTTGGCCACCTGGGCAAACTGCTGGCCCATGTTCAGCTGCCAACCAGCAGCCCCAGGTCCCTCTCTGTCTGGCTGCTCTCCAGCCACTCTGTCCCCAGCCTGCAGCACTGCTTGGGGTTGTTGTGGCCAACCTGGCAGCCTGTTCCAACCCCTCACCACTCTTTCAGTAAGTTTTTCCTAATGTCCAACCTAAACCTGCTTTGGCACAACCTAAACCCATTTGCTCTCATCTTTTCACTGGTTACTTGAGAGAAGAGACCATCCACAGCCTTACTCCAATCACCTATCAGGTAGAAAGCAGTAAGACCTCCCCTCAGCCTTCTCTTCTCCAGACTAAACCACCCCAGCTCTGCCAGCCGCTCCTTGTATGACACCCTCCAAATCTCTCACCAGCCTTGCTGCCCTTCTCTGGACACACTCCAAGACCTCAATGTCTCAATTCAAGACATTAATGCAAGGGTTGAGCCAACCCCAAGCCACGTACAGAGTAGCCCTGAAGAACATGTAAGCTATAAGGCACATTCATTACTTTGGAACTTAAAGATCTTTGTTCTGTGCTGTACTGGGAACTGGTTAACTGAAAAGAGAAAAGCTTTGCTTGTTACTCTATGAAGTTTACAGCACAACCTTCCAACCTTCTGAGCAGAGTGGAAGTGCAGTGTAAATAGCACTGCCTGCAGCAGGGCTCTGTGCCAGCACTGGATTGAGTCCCTGTGGATAGCACTAGAAGGGGAGCTGGATATTCGGTTACATCTGAGTTGTGATGCATGCCCTGTTTTAGACCCTGGAAATGAGTTGCAGACTGACCTGCTGACAGGTTAAGCAAGCAGCAAGCAGTGCAGCCCTTCTACAGGGGGTACCCAGCTCCAAATGAACCTGAAGGAGACAAACCACATGAGCACAACACCCAGCCTGCCTCTCAGCAGAGCTGCTTTGCCTGCCAAAACCAGGTGCTAACTGGTTTCACTTCTCATGTTTAAGGTAATTCTCATCTCTATGAGACTGCACCTACAAAATAAGGGACTGACACTGGGAAAAGTCAGAAATCTGGACTCCAGAAAAGGGAATAAAGACAGAGTTATCAAATTTACCTTTAGCTCTTCAATTTCATTTTGCAAAATGCTCTCTTTTTGGACCATGTGTCTTCTCTGTGAATCTAACCTTGATTCCATCTCGTGTTTTGCCTCTTCCACTCTGCAGATCATTTCTGACCTAGAAAGTTTATTTATCCTTGTTAAGTCTTGTCAGCACCAGAAAAAAAAAAAACCCAAACAAAAAAAGCAAAGGAAAAAAAAAAAGAGATTTTCAAATTCCAGAAAGCCTTTTAGCAGCCAAGCAGCCTGATCTGCTTCCCACTGTACTCTACAGGACACCCCTCTACATGTGCCTTCTAAGTTCAGAAACCAGGCAAGAGAATCCTCTCTGTCTTGATGCATTTAAACCAGATTTGAGGCTGAGTTCAGAAACCAGGTAGAAGAATCCCTTCTGTCTTGATGCATTTAAACCAGAATTCAGCCTGACTTCATAGCAATGCTCAGAAGCACAAGACTCAGACATTGAGTTGAAAAGCAGAAATGGGAAGGAGTATGGAGGAAAAAACAAACAAACCAACCAACCCCACGAAAAAAAAAGCACCACCAACAATAACATCATCAACAACAACAACAATAATAGCTGGAATATCATGGAAAGGGAGAGCTACAGAAACACAGAAGGGGAAGAAGAGGCTGTGGGAAAGAAGAGACATATTCACCAACTGTTACTGATCTGCCAGGGTTTTAACTGAAATTCAAAATTAGATGCACAGAGGTTGAATCTTTCAGTCTGTGCCTAGCAAAATAGTTAAGAGATTTTTATCTTCTGGATTTGTAACAACATAAACTAAATACCATTATTATATAGTGTGACTTTGGGTTGAGAATTTAGATGCTCAGAGGTTGAATCTTTCAGTCAGTGCCTGCAAAAATAAGTAAAGATTTTTTTAATCTTCTGAATCTGCAAAAAAATGTAAATTAAGTACAACTATTATACAATGTGACTTTGGGTCTGTAAGAGGCCAATGGAAAAATGAAATTGCCAACTTCAGCCCAGTTTTCTTAGTTAGGTATTTTGCCATTTTATCTAATCAGCTGGCAGCTTTGTTCAACTGCAAACACAATAACTTGGACAAAAAGTAATCAGAAAGAATCTGAAATGGCAGGCTGGATGTTGAATGCTTCCAAGCAGCACTATCCCTACTGCTCCTCAAACTTCTCTGTTCAGATTGCTGTTAATGCTTGGGCCTTACTTCTTTGTGAACTTGTGGGCTTTACAAGAGGTTGGTTTGCAAAGTCTATTACCCTGTTCCTTGTGCCTGAAAGGAGGAACTTATTTCTAGAGTACTTCCAGTTGTAAAGAAGAAAAGAATGCAGTTCAGGAAGCAGTTAGAAGAGGTTTTAGGTTAGCTGGTTAAAAGTTAACACCCAAAGAGTACTAGATTGAACAGAAATACCCCTAGATGTAACTGCACTATCCTCTCTTTTTGACTATAGGTAGAAGGCTTTAAAGCTTCACTTCCTTTGTTACCTACAAAAGACCTTGAAAATGGAAGATTTCCCCACTGAATCAAAAAAAAAAAACCACAAAAAAACAATAGCCTTATAATAAACTACTTGCTTAGAGATTTGAGAGGAAAGGATAAACTCTTCATAGAAGACTCTGGGGCAGGAGAATAGCAGGTAAAGAATCAAACCAGTAAGAAAGTAAAGTCTCTGCTGGCACATAATAACACTGTGGCCCATCAGCCTTAAGTCATTAACAGAGTACTTGAGGCATACCAGAAGCCCCTGCTAGCATTCCAAGGGCTTTCTGCAGCCTGGCTTTCTCCCAGACTACAACAGAGGTCAAAGAAACAGAAGGTTTGTACCGAAGCAGCTCCAGCTCAGTCCTCAGCTCTGCCACACAGTTGTGCTGCGTGTCCTCTGCGCTGAGGATGGTGTAACCGCAGCCGTTGGGGCACTCGCGGCTCCGGTACTCGCACACTGCCAGGTGTCTGTCCAGGTTACGCCGCTCGATGTGGACTGTGCAGCCTGAAGAGGGAACAGCAAGGTAAGCCAGGTCTGTGCAGCTAACACAAGGGTTTTAATTAAGTCCAGAGAAAAACACTTTGAGCAAGCTGCAATATCCTGAGTGAAGCAACTGCTTATCTGTAAAAGCAGTGAGGAAATGCATTGCGTTACAATAGACCAAGAGGGTCTGCTAGCACCTGGAGGGGGGCTATGAGAAAGCTGCAGTGGGACTGTTTCCAAAGGCCTGCAGTGACAGGACAAAGGGCAATAGTTTCAAAGTAGAGAACATAGAATCACAGAATGGTAAGGCTAGAAGGGACCTCAAAGATCATCTGGTTCCATGCCCCTGCCATAGGCAGGGACACCTCCCACTACTACAGGTTACACAAGGCCTCGTCNCCCTGGGAAGTAGTTGAGGCCCCATCCCTGGAGATACTGAAGGTCGGGCTCGAAAGGGCTCTGAGCCACCTGATCTAGTAGAGGATGTCCCTTGCTGACTGCAGGGGGGATGGACTCGATGACCTTTGGAGGTCCTCTCCAACCCAACCCAACTCATTCTATGATTCTACATGAACCAGACAACCAGCTGCTTTATACATAAATTGGGGTCTGTAAGTGTTCTGGAGGTGCTACTGCACTGACCAAAACAAGCAGTTAAAACGGAAAGACAATCTTGTAAGCTGACAAAAAAAGAAACCAGATGTACTGCTCTATTTTCATACATTTCAAATCCATCGTATTCATTTCTTTTGGTTAGCTCTCGGGTAGGAAACTGCCATAAATCAGCAACACATTTTGTTTAGAAACCAGTGCTGCAGACAGAGATTTGTGTTTGTAAACAACTGCCGTTAGTGCCGCGCTGTTGGCAGGAAGACGACAAACAGGAGTTTTCTGAACATCAAAGATTCAACTTCTTTGCATGCTACTCACCAGCATTGGAGCAAGGGATCTGACTGTACTCGCACTCCCTTTCATGCCTGTCTATAGACTCCAGAGAACAAATCATTTCACAGCCATACTCTCTGTTTTTGCAATGTAGCTGCAGACGGTTCAGGTCATTTTTCATGTATCTATGCGCAAAAAACAACCCCACAAAATTAATTAATATATGTTTAGGTCTGGGAACTTCATTGAAGAATTTCCTGATTTCTGCTTTTCACAGAATCACAGAGTATTAGGAGGTTGGAAGGGACCTCCAAACATCATCCAGTCTAACTCTCTTGCCACAGCAGGATCACCCAGCGCAGAACACACAGACACACATCCAGGTGGGGTTTGAATGCCTCCAGAGAAGGAGACTCCACAACCTCTCTGGGCAGCCTGCTCCAGGGCTCTGGCACCCTCACAGGAAAAAAGTTTTCCCTCCTGTTCCCATGGCACCTCCTCTGCTCCAGCTTGCACCCAGTGTCCCTTATCTCATCACTGGATACCCCTGAGCATTGCCTGGCTCTGTCTTCCCAACACTGCTCTGCACATTTTGGTCAATATGAATGAGAGCGGCCCTCAGGCTCCTGTGCTCCAAGTGCCAGCTCCCTCAGCCTGTCATTAGCAGGAGATGTTCCACTCTAAATCATCTTTTGGAAAAAGAAAGCAAAATTCTAACCTCTGTTAGGAAAAAGTATGAATAATCAGTTTATTCTATTAAAATAATAACATTAACAAGAATAATTATTCCATTTATATTATTATTATAAATAATTCAATATTATGAAACCAAATTGTGAATAACCAGCTTAATCTTGTGACTTTTAGAATTCACTGACATTTTTGAAAACAACAGGCTTAAAAAGGAACAAGGTGAATGGAAAATTCAGTCTCCCAAATGAAATGTGCAAGGGAAATCTTCCTTTTTGAATGCATTTTCAACCATACCCTTTCACGTTACCACTAGGGCTACTCATTCAGCATTTCACTTTTGTGATTCTAAACATGTCAAACCAAATTGACCATAGCTGAGTACAGGCAAAACAATCCAGAAATTAAACTCTAGGCTTCTGGCTACTCTGTATTTTAACTCTGCAGACAGCTAAATCCCATTAGTGACAAAAACACTGGGAGTTCTAGTGGAGTTCACTTAACATCTGTAGTGAAAGTTTTAAAGACAAGGTAAGTGTTAATCTGAGCAACATTAGACAAGGCAGGGGTTAAATAACAAGCAGTGTCCACTGATGAAACTGTGTGCTGGCAACAGCAGGAATAGAATAGAATGGAATAGAATAATTCAGCTGGGAATGATCTACAGGATCCCTTGTATAAGACAGTACATCATATAGTCCAACTGCCCCACCAGTTCTGGAAGGGACTTGTGGGAAACAGCTTGCTTTACAGGACAAGGTGGCTCAAGACAGATACTCTCATGGCCAAAGACCTTTTTTAACAATAATTTGAAGGTGAGAAGTTTAGATCATATCTACAGGAATTATCACATAATGGCTTAGGTTGGAAGGGAGCTCACAGATCATCTATACCAATCCCTCTGCTATGGGCAGGAACACCTCTTAACTAGACTTGGTTGCCCAAAGCCTCATCCAACCTGGCCTTGAACACAACCCAGGAAGAGGTAGCCAAAGCCTCTCTGGGCAGCCTATTCTAGAGTCCACTACCCTCATACTGAAGAACTTCTTCCTAAGCTCCAGTTTAACCCTGCCCTGCCTCAGCTTCAACCCATTCTCTCTTGTCCTGTCTGCAGACACCCTTAGGAAAAGTCCCTCTGCAGCCTTCCTGCAGGATCCCTTCAGGTTCTGAGAGGCAGCTCTAAGGTCCTTCTGGAGTCTTCCCTTCTCCAGGTTGAACACTCCCAGCTCCCCCAGCCTGTCCTCACAGCAGAGCTGCTCCAGTCCTTGGATCATTTTTGTGGCCTCCTTTGGACTCTCTCCAACTGCTCTGTGTCCTCCTTCTGCTGGGGACACCAGAACTGGAGGCAGGATTGAAGGTGAGGTCTCAGCAGAGTGAAGGGGCAGAATCCCCTCTGTTGTCCTGTTGCCCACACTCCTCTGGCTGCAGCCCAGCACACAGCTGCCTGCTGGGCTGCATAAGGGCACTGCTGGCTCCTGGGGAGCTGCTCAGCAACCAGAACCCCTCAGATCTTTTTCTGCTCTCAACCCACTGCACCCTGACTGGATTTGTGCCTGGAATTGGCCTGACCCAGTTATTTATTAGAAATGCCACTGTAGTATCTAGGTAAGACTGAAAAGGAAAACCAAAAGATACAGTGTTCAGTAACTGTTACTTAAACAGTAACTGTTCAAATTCTTTGCAGTGAGGGTGGTGAGACACTGGCACAGGTTGCCTGGGGAGGTTGCGGCTCCCTGGAGGTGTTCAAGGCCAGGTCGGAGGAGGCCTTGAGTGACCTGTACTAGTGGGAGGTGTCCCTGCCTATGGCAGGAGGTTGGAACTAGAAGATCTTTGAGGTCTCTTCCAACCTTACTCTCTTATGATTCTATGAGCTGCTGTCAAGAGCTGTTTTGCCTGTTTTCTCTAAAAAGAAAACAAATGTGGGAAACCTTCTGTGCTGAAGAAGACATTCAGAAGAATATCCAGACAGGTATCTTGCATCAGCATACAAGGTATAAAAAGGTGGAGACAAACTGAGTCTTCTCTCTAGTCTGAAATCTTAGTACCTTGAAAGTTTGTGACAATAGAAAATGTTAGTGCCTTTATCCAATTGATGGGTTTCTGTCACAAGCATACTGGGTGAAGTCAACCTGAGTGTCAGTAAGTGACCAGGGATGACGCTGTGCAAGTAAGGCTGAGGAATTCTCAATTCACCTAATTTCCACATACAGTAAGACTGCTGCCTACCTGTAGAGAGGTCGCAGCAGAGATACATCAATCATCTGTCTGTCTTCAGGGCAGTTGCTGTGGTGAACAAGCCACCCATGTATGCAAGCAGTACAGAAAGCATGTTCACAAGGAGCCTGCAATGGATCTTCCAAGACGTCGCGGCAGATGGAGCACAACAGCCCTTCGTTAACGTAGCCAACAAACCGGTCAATGTCATAACCCATGCTCTCCACACACCTTCAGCCTGTGGAAACAACACAGAAATAAAGCAGTCTTGGTCTTGCACCTCTATGGCTAGATCCACAAAAAGGCTTGGAAGCAGTTCTGGAAATAGGGAGAACATCATGTGAACGAAGAACTTCAGAGCTGAGACTGCAAGCCCTCACATACTTTGGGGAGTTTAAGATTCAGTTGAGAATTTGAGGATGTCAGGATCTTCATTTTAGATCAAGATCCTCTGAATTTTGAAAGCAGACTTTAGCAGACAGCAGGGCTAGGGAGGTTCTCCTCCCCCTCTGCTCTGATGAGACCACACCTGGAATGCTTTGTACAGTTTTGGGCTCCCCAGGGTTCAAGAGAGACAGGGGCCTGCTGGAGAGAATTTAGTGAAGAGCTATGAGGATGATTAGGGGACTGGAACATCCCTGCTGTGAAGAAAGTCTGAGAGCCCTGAGGCTGTTCAGTCTGCAGAAGAGAAGGCTGAGAGATGACCTTATCAATGCCTATACATATCTAAGGGGGTGGGTGTCAGGATGAAGGTGTTGGTCTCTTTTTGGTGGTGCCCAGTGACAGGACAAGGAACAACAGGTACAAGCTGGAACAGAGAAAGTTCCACCTCAGCATGAGAAGACATTTCTTTATGGTGAGGGTGCTGAAGCCCTGGAACAGGCTGCCCAGAGATGATGTGAAGACTTTCCAAACCTGCCTGGATGTGTTCCTGTGTGACCTGCCCTAGGTGATCCTGCTTTGACAGGAGGACTGGGATGGATGATCTCTGGAGGTCCTTCCAGCCCCTAAGATTCTGTGACTCTGAACTCCCATTACTGAATACAACAGTTTCTCTTTACTTCAATCCTACCTGAAGCAGAATCATCATAGAAATTGAAATGCAAAGGTTTGTTTTCCATTGTAATGCCTTTTATGCCATGCCTTAAAAACCTGGAAACAGTGCCCTTGCAGACCACAGCTGTGGCACTTCAACCTAGCACATTTTGGATTTCTGAAGTGCACACCACTTAATATGTTGCTTTCCTACTGAAAGCAAATTTAAAAAAAAAAAAAAAAGAATTAAAAAAAGGCAAAGATTCTCTACTCATTGTAGACTTCCACTGCAGAAAGAACAGTATGGGATCTCCTAGAAAAACACTTGATATTTGGGAAGAAACCTAAGCTGAAACAGCAGTTAGCCCTGAAAGCATGAGGAGCTACTGTCTTCCATGTGGTCTAGTTGATAAAACTGAGTAGCCTTTAAATGGATTTGAAAGCTTTGTGAAGAAAAATTAACAGGCAACCTGCCTTCATCAAAATCCTGTCATGAAAAGCTCAGAGGAATTCGGTAAGACTCCACAGAACTCACTTAAAAGAATGTTTTAGGCTTCACATTCCTCCTTAACATACAAAATTACTTTTGCAACTCCACTAAGACTTGCGAAAGAAGCTTTTACTGGATATGATGTTTTCCAAATAAAACAGTATTCTGAAACATATCCTATCTTTGGAGATTCTAAATACTTCAGAAAACAGCTGATCAGTTTAAAAAAAAAAAAAATGTAATCCTTCCTCCAGTTTCTCTTCACTGTTTTATTATGCCTGTGAGAAAAATTGGCAAGGCTCCGTAGTGTTTCCTAAGTTACCAAGTCCTGCGTCTAAGCAGCCAAGCTGCTGAATAGATGCTGTCCTAACAGCCCATCAAAATGGAGTTTTCCAAAGCAAGCCAATGGAAAATCTACAATTCAACACGAGATCTGACTAGTCTGGGGATGGGAGGTGGCAGGGAATCATCAGTATCTCTTTATCACAAAACTGAATACGCTGCTGCCATAGGGATATGAAGGGACCTCCAGAGATCATCCAGTCCAACCCGCTGCCAAAGAAGGACCACTTAGGGCAGGTCACACAGGAAGGCATCTAGATGGGTTTTGAAAGTCTCTAGAGGAGACTCCACAACCTCTTTGGGCAGCCTGCTCCAGGGCTGCAGCACCCTCACCATACAGAAGTGTCTCCTCATACTGAGGTGGAACCTCCTGTGCTCCAGCTTGTACCTGTTGTTCCTTGTCCTGTCACTGGGCACCACCAAAAAGAGACCAACACCTTCATCCTGACACCCACTCCTCATGTATTTATAGACATTCCTAAGATCCCCTCTCAGCCTTCCCTTTTCCAGACTAAACAGCCTCAAGTCTGTCAGTCTGGATGTCTTTTGAAGCCTTCCAGTTTTGTATGTAAGACTGATGACAAGAGAATTAAATCTGCTGCAACGATAGCCATTGAAAAGATTACTGCTTGTGACTGAACCTTCCAGAACCACCAGTACGAGACACAGAATTAATTTAAGAGCTACATTTCTACCAGGAAAACAGAATTAGTATTGTAACCTAACTGAGAATTAGTATTGTAACCTAACGCTTCCATTCGCTGTCCTGCTGCACCACAACACCTGCTCGGAACACAGCGGTACAAGACTCGCATCTCACAGACCACTTTTGAGGCTTTGGAATCTGCTGTAGCGAAGGAAGAAGAAGGACCGAAGAGCTCAGAGGCTCTGCAGGGGAGGAACTTTGCACAGCTATGAGGAAGGCCTCTGGGCCATGCCTGGGTAGGCTTTTCAGGAACGGCCAACGATCTCCGAGTCACGGGGAAAAAGAAAACAACAAAACCGGCCTGGAAACACCTAGAGCCGTAACGCCGAGCAACCGCATATGAGCAGACACACAAGGCCGCCTACCGTTACCTTCTCGACCGGACGGCGGAGACACCAGCAGCCCGGTACAGGGGCTGCTGAAGGTACAAGCGCCAGGCCTGCCGACGCCGAACGATCCTTGACAAGCGGCAAAGTCCCAGCAAAAGGCTTCTCGCGGCTCCACACGGCCACCCGCCCCAGACTCGCTACCCTCCCCGGCCGGCGGGCAATCCCTACATCAGCCGCAGGACCCGCTCACCGCGCCCGCCGCCGACCGGCTGTCGCAAAATCGAGGTGATTTTGCGGCCGCTCTTGCTTGACGGCCGCGCGGCAGGGCGCAGGAGACGCGGTGCCCCCGCCATGCTGTGTGTGGCCGCGGCCGTGCCCGCGCTGAGCACCGCCCTGCTTTTCCGGAGCAGGTGTACGCCCTGCGTCTCACCCTAGCGCGCTCCCGACGTCTGCGCGCTTGGCGGCACGCGCGGCCACAA
>VWZE01022137.1:112876-137100 GCA_013396675.1 Eubucco bourcierii
CCTGATAGTAGCCTTCCAGTATCTGAAGGGGGCCTACAGGAAGGCTGGGGAAGGATTATTTACAAGGTCCTGCAATGACAGGACAAGGGGCAATGGGCTTAAACTGGCAGAGGGGAGATTTAGACTAGATGTTAGGAGGAAGTTCTTTACAGTAAGGGTGGTGAGGCACTGGAACAGGTTGCCCAGGGAGGTTGTGGCTGCTCCCTCCCTGGAGGTGTTCAAGGCCAGATTGGATGAGGCCTTGAGTAACCTGTACTAGTGGGAGGTGTCCCTGCCTATGGCAGGGGGTTGGAACTAGATGATCCTTGAGGTCCCTTCCAACCTTACCATTCTATGATTCTATGATTCTATGTCCTAGGTTGGCTTCCCATGTGCTACTGTGCATTAGGGACTGGGTAGAGAACCTCTTCAGCACCTAAAGCTGGTTGTGGTCAGCACTGCCAGTTGCAGCCCACATTTCTAGAGGGTTCTCGACACTTTTGTGCTTTCAGACTGACTACCAATTGCTTACACCACAGGCACTGCTGTTGTAATAATCAGGCTGCTCCCTTATTGCACAGGGTGAACTAAAGTCCGTGTGCTAACACTGTTGTCAAGCAGGCTGAAATCAGGTGAACTGTTGGCACAGAGAGAGACCTCTTTCCTTGTATTCTTAATAACAGCCACAGTGGAAGCGACGGGATGTTTTGCCATTAAAGTTTACAGCTAGTAACAGCATCTTGTATGTACTAATTGTTCAGAACAAAGGGAAGAAAGGTTGTTGTGCCCTTGTAAGCCACTGGAGTGCAGGGTAGTGTCAAAAAATGCAGAAACACAGGATGCAAACACGCTTTTAAGATGGGAGGGAGGTAGAAAAGCTAGTGTCTGCATCTCTTCATGGTTTACTTTTACCTGATAGTTGGTAACTAAAATAAAGAGTCCATGTACATACGGAGAATATAAATTGTTGTACCATGCTTGCCTCCATTATTCCAGTGCTGGATTATTCTACTGGAATTTTTTTCCTTGCTTTTATTCTTGTACTTTGAAGTACCAAGATGATGATTTGTTACTCTAGTGGCTGCAAGCATGTTTTGTCATCATAGAATCATTGAATGGCTTAGGTTGGAAGGGACTTTAGGGATCATTATTCCAACTGCCCAGCCATAGGCAGGGTCACTTCTCAACTAGACTTGGCTCCCCAAGGCCTCATGCAACCTGGACTTTAAAACACTTCCAGGAAGGGAGCATCCACAACCCTCTGGGCAGCCTATTTCAGAGTCTCACCACCCTTGTACTAAAGAACTTCTTCCTAAGATCCAGTCTAAACCTGGATTGAAAAGTCATTACTGACTTTTCAAATGAGAAAGGAGATGCTCAACTGCATAATATGCTTTACTGTCTCCTTCTTGGTACTTAAATAAGACACTGCAATGATGCTGCTTTTAGGTTGTGTTATGCTTGTGAATTAAGACCATTAATTGAAAATGTTTTATGCTACATTTTGTTTTAAGATAGTTTATGTTATTTACAGACATATTTCTGTATTTAAACCCTATTCTGACAGCAGTTGTCTTTATCTGCTTCCTTCCTTCTTTCCTCTCCATCCTCCAGAGCAGTACAACTGAATATGAGGCGATCAGCAGCTCCAAGTCAAGTGGTAGGAAATGTAGCCAAAAAGCCAAGGTTTATTCCACCAGCAAAAACTACCACAGTTCATCTCAAGAATGAAACTAAGGAGACAGCCCAAGAAATGAAATTAAAGGAGGTAAACCGAACAGTTCGCTAAAAAGTACTGTATTTGTTCCTACAGTATTGTAACTAAAACATAGCATCTAAGCTCCTACAACACAGACAAGTTTCAAATCTTGCATCTGGGAAAGAACAACTCTTGGGACTGGTATAGCTTGGGGATTAACCTGTTGGAGAGCAGTGTAGGGGAAAGAGACCTGAGGATCCTGATGGAGCAAAGAATGATCATGAGCCAGCAATGTGCCCTTGTAGCCAAGAAGGCCAGTGGCATCCTAGGGTGTGTCAGAAGGGATATCCTGATTAGGTTAAGAGAGGTTCTCTATCTTTGCTCTGCCCTGGTGAGGCTGTGTGTGGAGTACTGTATCAAATTATGGGCCTCTCAGTTCAAGAAGGACTTCAGAGAGCTGCTTGAGAGAGTCCAATGCAGAGGCACAAATGTGGAGTGGAACATGTCCCTTGTGAGGACAGGCTGTGGGAGCTAGGACTCTGTAGCTTGCAGAAGAGGAACCTGAGGGCTGCCCTCATTCATGTTGATCAAGATGTGCAGGGCAGTGTCAGGAGGATGAAACTAGGCCAATTATAGGAAAGGGGGCACTGGGGGCAAACTGGACCAGAGGAGGTTCCATGGGAACAGAAGGAAAAACTTGTTCCCTGTGAAGGTGCCGCAGCCCTGGAGCAGGCCGCCCAGAAAGGTTGTGGTATCTCCTTCTGTGGAGACATTCCAAACCCACCTGGATGCATTCCTGTGTGACCTGTTCTAAGTGATCCTGCTCTGTCAGGGGGTTGGACTGGATGATCTTTGGAGGTCCCTTCCAACCCCTAACATTCTGTCATTCTGTGATATACTTAGATAATCTATTTAGAATAGATTTTTATATTCTTGCTCTTATTATATTTGATCTTATTTATGAGTTAAAATAATAAATAAAAGTAATGATTACTGAACCCAACTTCAATATTCAGTGTAGCTGAAGTATGGATTGTACCTGGCATGGGCTTTGTTGTATTCAGATGTTTAAAATGTTTTGGCAAAAGCAGTTAAAAAACCAAGACACTTATTAATGAAATGTCAGTACATCAAGGTACAGTCTTGCTGCAAGGAATTTCTCTGAAACCTTTAATATCAACCGAAAAAAAGCATCACTATTTGTACTGATCTTTATCTACAGGAGATTTCCATCAAATTCAGCACTTGCACAATGGTGTTTGGTATTGTGTACTGCTTTGGTTTTTTTTTCCTTGTGAACACTGGGATGCATGTTTCTGTGAAGTGCATATATTTGTGTAGATAGTTTGAGAATGAGGATTATTGTCTCTTGTTGCTCTTCTCTCCATTTGTCTTCCACTTCATGAAGGAAATGCTATTGTGAACTTGATTCTCTTTCACAGGTAGATGAGAAAGAGGGAAGTGCTTCACCGCTTTCTGAAATATGTGGCCAGAATCAAAATGCAAAATTTAAACAGTCTGTGGAGTCAACTGTAAAAGTAAGGACTACAAAAACATGTTTCAACAGTAATAAGTACAGCAAGGTGGAAATGGAGACACTAAACACACCCAAAGCAGGTAAGATATTCTTTCTTATTTACTGCCATGTTTAATTTAAAAAAAAAATAATGCTACATACCAAACTTTGGTAAAATGTTAATATGAGTCATGTAAGGTTGGCATTGTTTGGTGTTCTGCTGGTTTAAGAGTGAAAGAAACAAAAATATAAGGATTTTTTTTAATAGAAAAGGAAAAAGAATTGATGGTTCAGAATCATAGAATGGTAAGGTTGGGAGGGACCTCAAAGATCATCCAGTTCCAACCCCCTGCCATAGGCAGGGACACCTCCCACTAGTACAGGTCACTCAAGACCTCATCCAACCTGGCCTTGAACACTTCCAGGGAGGGAGCAGCCACAACCTTCCTGGGCAACCTGTTCCAGTGTCTCACCACCCTCACTGTAAAGAACTTCCTCCTAACATCCAGTTTCAGTCTCCCCTCTTTGAGTTTAAACCCATTGCTCCTTGTCCTGTTATTGCAAGACCTTGTAAGTAATCCCTTGCCAGCGTTCCTGTAGGCCCCCTTCAGATACTGGAAGGCTACCATAAGGTCTTCTGGAACCCTTCTCCAGGCTGCAGAGCCTCAACTCTCAGAGCCTTATAGTACAGCTGCTGCAGCCCTCTGATCATCTTCATGGGCCTTATCTGGATCCCTTCCAACAGTTCCATGTCCTTCCTGTGCTGGGGGCTTCAGAACTGTACACAGTACTCCAGGTGGGGTCAGAAGAGAGCAGAGCAAAGGGGCAGAATCCCCTCCCTTGCCCTGCTGCCCACACTGCTCTTGCTGTAGCCCAGGACTTGGTTGTTGTCTGGGCTGCTGTGATGGTTTGGGAGTTCCCTGCCCCCCCCACACTTTGTAAAAATCACCCAGACTAGACTCAGTCAGCTGGAAGTTAAGGGCTGAAGCTCTGTTTACAGCTCAGCACAATGTACAAGCAGAGATATACACAACAGACAGGAATAGTTACAGACATATACAAGTTAAAGGTAATACAGAAACACAACTCCCCTCCCAGAAATCAGAGACCCCAGGAGGGGCTCCCAACCACCCTTCCCACCCCTGTACTCTCCCCACCCCTGTACCTCACCCCAAGGTTTGCCTTATGCACAAGGTAAATTAGGAGGATCAGCCAGGGGGGTTAGAAGAAAAGTGGTTAGTGAGGATTAATCGGCAGAGGAGTCAGAGCCCAGAAACTGCTAGATCACCCCAGCAGCTCCTGCTCCAGCAAGAGACAGACTCACTTATCTAATGTTTTGGTAAGTGTTCCCAAACAATTTCTTAGCAAGTGTATGAGTGAAGTAGACATCATGATGTTTTCCTTTCACAGCCTATAGTGTAATTTTCTCTATTAAAATATTCTAATTAGCCTCAAACCAGCACAGCTGCACTCACACTGCAGCCTCATGTTGAGCTTTTCATCAACCCAGACTCCAAGGTCCTTTTCCTCAGGGCTCCGCTCAGCCTTTTCCCACCCAGTCTGTATTTGTGCTTAGGATTGTGCCTACTCAGTTGCAGGACCTTACTCTTGGCCTTGTTGAATGTCATGAGGCTGGCCTGGGCACACCTCTGCAGCCTGTGCAGGTCCCTCTGGATGGATCCCTGCCCTCTTGCAAGTTGACTGTGCCACACAGCTTGGTGCCATTTGCAAACTTGCTGAGGGTGCACTAATTCCTCTGTCCACGTTACTGACAAAGATGTTAAACAGCACTGGTGCCAGCACTGACTCCTGAGGGACACCACTTGTCACTGGTCTCCAGGTTGGCATTGTGCCCTTGATCACCACTCTATGCATGTGACCATCCACCCAGTTCCTTATCCAGCAAGTGCTCCACCCAGCAAGTCCATCTCCACTAACATAAGCCAGTTAGTAGTATGTCTTCCACAAGAGTTCTACAGTTAACTCAATCAAGAGTAATAGGAATAGGTTGCCCAGGGAGGTTGTGGGTACCTTCTTCCTGGAGGCATTATGAGGTTCAGTGGTGATGCAACCATTGTACTGTGAAAATGATCCTGAATGGAGGACACCTTAATCTGAAACAATTTCTTAAGAACTTTGGTTTTTCAAGATAGTGTCTACCCCTCACATCACTTCTGTCTGCTATTCATTACAGCTAATGTAGCAATTATGTAGATTATGTAAATTATGTAAACCATAACCTCCTTCGTAGTGTGAAATGAAATTATTTCATCAAAACTGGTTTGATATGAATTTCAGAAGTAATAGAAACCAGTTGTGAAAGCCAGAATCAGCAGGACAAAAGAGGTGGTTCTGCCCCTTTATTCTGCTCTTGTGAGATCCCACCTTGCATACTGCATTCAGTTCTGGTGTCCTCATCATAGGAAGGACACTGCTGTTGGAGAAAATCCAGAGGAGGGCCACAAATATGATCCAAGGACTGGAACACCTCTGCCTTGAGGATAGGCTGAGGGAGCTGGGGATGTTCAGCCTGGAGAAGACTCTGGGGGGACCTTCCAATACCTCAAGGGACCCTAGAGGAGTGCTGCAGAGAGAATTTTCCTTAGGTTGTCTAGAGACAGTACAAGGGGGAATGGCTTGAAGCTGAGGGAGAGCAGGGTTAGACTGGAAGAAGTTCTTCAGTACAAGGATGGTGACACTCTGGAATTGGCTGCCCAGGGAGGCTGTGGCTGCCTCCTCTCTAGGGGTGTTCAAGGCCAGGTTGGATGAGGCTTTGATCAGCAGAGTGTAGCAACGAGGTGTCCCTGCCCATGGCAGGGGCGTTGGGGTATATGATCTCTGAGATCTTTTCTGAGCCATTCTGTGATTACTATTAACATTGTAATGGAATTATATCTGACTGCCAGTCTCTGCAGCCAAGGAATAGTTTTCTGTTAAAGGGGCATAAAAATAATTGAAAGACTGAAAAAGTCTGTGTTAGTTTGGTTTATTGTCTGCACAGCATTTAATGTAGATTATAACTGTTAGCTTTATGTGGTGCTTAAAGCTGCTGTGTTTGGGTTTCCAGTGCCACAGTGTAATGTGTAAATAAATACCTCAGTTTCCATTGAGATTCTTGTGAAACACCTGTGGCCCACTGGACAACTGCACTGTTCATAGAGCTAATCTTTCTGAAACCCAGCTCTGAAAAGGCTGTGCATTCTTTTAGAAGAACTTCCTTGACACATGGTGTCCATTTCCTGGAGGAGACAAGTAAGGATTTGATTAGATAGCATCAATCTACAAGTTAGAACAGACCTGGCTTTAAAAATACTTGCTTTTCTAAGCTTCTTTTCAAAACAGACTTTTTTCCCCTCTTCCCCCCCTAAAATCTCACTTAAAGTGTAAGTGACTTAGTAATTTTATGAGGTGAGATAGATCTAAAGACAGTTTAACAAGATTGCAGCCACTGTGCCCTGGTGGCCAAGAAGGCAAATAGTATGTTTGAGTGCCTTAAGAAGAGTGTGTCCGGCAGGTCGAGGGAGGTTCTCTGCCCTCTCTCCTCATCCCTAGTTGGACCACATCTGGAATATTGTGTCCAGTTCTGGGCTCTCCAGTTCAAGAGGGACAGGGAAGTGCTGTAGAGAGTTCCATGGAGAGCTATGAGGATGGTTAAGGGACTGCAGCATCTCTCTGATGAGGAAGGGCTGAGAGCCCTGGGGCTGTGCAGTCTGGAGAAGAGAAGGCTGAGAGGGGACCTGATCAATGTCTACAACTCTCTGAAGAGAGTTGACAGGAGGGTGCAACCAGGATCTTCTCAGTGGTACCCAGGGACAGGACATGGGGCAATAGACTTAACCACAGGAAATTCCATCTCAACTAGAGGAAAAACTTCTTTACTGTGAGGGGGCTGGAGCCCTGAAACAGGCTGCCCAGGCAGGTTATGGAATCTCATTCTCTAGAGATCTTCAAAACCCACCTGGATGCATTCTTGTGTGATCTGCCTAAGTGTCCTGATTTGCAATGGGGCTGGAAGGGTTTGAGGTCCCATCCAGTACTCTTAGCATTCTATGATTGTATGAACTGTTGTGTAGTGAAACCTGTGTGTTTTAATTTTAAGACAGTTAGTAAGTGGCCTGTTGAGTATCTTACAAATCATAATTATGAGTTGTGAATACTGGAAAATGATGTTTTTCCCCAAATACATCACTTGTTAGGAAAATGAACTTTACTCCTGCTTTGTGAATCAGTGTTTGCTGCTTTTTAAAAGCAAGGAGCATGGGCCACTATTTGGTACCTTTCTTTTGTATTCAGAATATAGCATTTGGTGACACTGCCAAAGGATGTGTGGAGGGGAGGTAATTGATCTGACATTGTCATTAGTACTTTTTTTTCACATGCCTCCAGAGAATTTTGTCAGGTAAGCCTGCCTGATCTTTGAAAATGGGAGTGACTTTTAACGTGTTTAAACTGTTTAACAGTGATTGAAAACAAAATAATAAATGTCTTTGGAAGGATATTATGACTGTTAGAAATGCTGTGTGTCTGCTTGGCCTCACTGTATTCTGAGAACCTAGAAACAATAACAAAATAAAAAACAAATTGAATTTGAAGGAACAGTGGACAGGCAAATCTCTGAACTGTACTTAGTATCTCCTCAGTCTTTCTACTGAATGGGATTGGCCAGAACCTAGAACATTGCCTTCTTAAACTTAGCATTTTTAGTCTTTATTTATGTAACCAATATCCACAACAAATTCAATTCATGTTCTTTATCTGCAGCTTACTTTCTGGTGGTATTTATAATCTAGGAGAATGCTGCTTTATTTTTTTTCCTTTTGGCTTACTATATGTACTTTGATATATACTTTGGCCTTACTATAGCATGGTGTCCTCAGCATAAGAAGGACACAGAGCTGTTGGAGCGAGTCCAGAGTAGGGCCACAAAGATGATCCAAGTGCTGGAGCACCTCCAGAGGGACCTTAGAGCTGCCTTCCAATACCTGAAGGGATCCTCCAGGAAGGCTGCAGAAGAACTTCTCATAAGTGTGTCTGTCAGTAGGACAAGGGGGAATGGTTTGAAGCTGAGTGAGAGTAGGTTTACTTAGGAAGTTCTTTAGTGTGAGGTTGATGAGACTCTAGAATAGAGGTTGTGGGTGCCTCCTCCCTGTGTTTAAGACCAGACTGGATGAGGCCTTGAGCCACAAAGTGTAGCTGAGAGGTGTCCATTTCCATGACAGGGAGATTGGAGTAGATGATATCTAAGGTCCCTTCCAACCTGAGCCGTTCTGTGTGTGAAGTAATTAGCTCTTTCACCTGTATAGGTAGATGGAGCATTCTAGTTGTTCTGTGATTTCATTGTCTGAACCTCATGTAGGTGAGCCAAAAAAGCTGGGTGTGCAGTTTGATTCTGCTAAAACTCACCTCCTGTTTAGTTTTTAGTTCAGGAGCACTTTCTCTTTCATCCATCACTAACATCTGTTAAGGTGTCTTCCAAGAGGAACTTTGTCTGAAACCATTCTCAAGTACTGTCTTTGTGTTAATGGTGAAGACAGACTGTAAGTGTCTGTCACAAAAGGGTTATCTTGTTTACTCGGTGTCTCCTGACAGATGTTTCTGAGTGTTTTTCGTGTACTGTTTGCATATTGCTTTGATTATACTGAAAATCTAATACTGTAACTTTACAACTTGGGGACTTAGCTCTGTGCAGAGACTACTTTCAAGGATTCACTTTGAGCAGTAATAATTCTTTCAGCCTCATTTATTCTGAGGGAAGCTGTATGCACATTTTCTTCTTGTTTTTTCTTGATTCTCAACGTTTATTATCAGCTTGTGTGTGTAAGGGTTGAAGATGAGCAAAAGAGAGAAATACATGGCCATGAAAATGTCTTCAATGTTTTTCTTTTCCACTCTCCCACCCTTTGGAAAGTACTAATTCAGTGTGTGTTGGAGAGGGTTGTGCTGTGGTTTTTCTTTTTCTTTCTCCTAGATCTACTGTCTCCAGTAGATACAAAGGTGGAGAGAATGGACCTCTCAGGTGGAGGGACCATGTATGTCTTACTGAGGGAACCAGAAGATTTTTTTTTTTCAGCTGTTATAAGTATTATTACAGACTTGGCCTGGATCCCTTCACAGATAGTAGCCAAATCTTTCTGTGGCTGTGCTTATTGTTTGGATGCACTTTGTTGCCATGCCAGTGTAACTAGAGTTCAGTCCCAGCTTTTGGCTTTGGGCCTTACATTTTCCCTTAGAACAGAAGCTGTGTGATGGTGTGACTTTCCCCAAATCAACAAGATAGTGATAAGATGGTTATCTCACTCTCCTAAAAATATCCACCGAGCAAAATCAGACAAGCGGAGAAAGCTGCTTTACTGTCAGCTGCAGGGAATAGTGGTGGGGAAGTATTTTGAGGTTAGTATTTAAAAGCATAATCTCTCTCTATGAAAAGATGGGAGAATTGCAGCAACTTGGCTTCTCTTAACACTGTTTCTTTTTTATGGAGGCAATCTTGTTAATGGGGATTTAAGAATTTAAGTAAAACATGCTCAGGAAAAAAAATGGCACTTTCAAGTCTTTCTGTATTTCTCAGCTGCTTCTGATCAATCATCAAAAAACTTGTTGGAAGAGAGGATCAGAGAAGATACAACTAGAAGCAGTTCTGATTTTGTAAAGAATGGTGCTTTTAAGCTTTTATTTTTTTAAGGACATGGCTTATAAATTAAAGAACTAATTCATGGTGCTGTAAAGTCCCTCAGTATTATAACTTAGAATCCTTAAAGCCAAACTTAGTTTGAAGGATGGTTACAGATTTCAGTGTGTGGGCCCTGGACTGTCAGACTGAGATGAAGAGAAATTATTTGGGGGGGAGGGTCATTTTGTTTAATTTGAATATTTCTTGTTTTGGAGCACTAAAAATTGATAGAATGCCTTACTTCAGCAGAGGGCATGGAAGTGTAGCTAGCTATTATGCTTGGAATTTTAGCTATGAGCTCTGGAGTAGGCCATGTGTAATTCAGGCTGGTTTGAGGAGAGTGGTATAAAAGTAATGATTATGTTGTTAATGTCTCTGATTTCTCTGCGTGTCACAAGGCACACAACCTTTTTCTTCCAGCAGCTGCAAAAACTATTAGATGTTAGAAGTTAATATATGCTAGCTACTGATCACAGATGTAGATGCAGAAAAAAAGAGGTAAAGCTTCCCCTTGTTCTCTCCACACCCGGTGCAAGGCAGTGGTTTAGACATACTTAGAAGTAATTGTGCAGGAGACAGGAAAGAAGTAGGCTGAGAGGTCCAGATACAGCCAGGGTAAGAGCAAGAAAGTGCAAAATTGATGGTGAAAGTGTTGCTGAAGACAAAGAAAGAAATCAAGTAATATAACAAAGCTACTTGAAACACAACTTAAGTGATTTAGAAGTATTTGTAAGAAATCTGCTGGGATTGTGTTTAAGCTGTGCCTTCCTGATGGCTCACTGATTGCAACTTCTGGCTCACAAAAGGTTGTCATCCTCAACCATCCCCCCTCCCTGGAGATGTTCAAGGCCAGGTTGGATGAGGCCTTGAGCAACCTGGTCAAGTGGAAGGTGTCCTTGGAATTTTATTATCTTCCAATCCAAACCATTCTATGACTCTGAACCCTCTATTTAATGCCTGCAACCCACAAAACAACTGTCCCTGTGAGAAGCCTTTGGAATTGAAAACCTTCTCACCCACCCTTTGCTGCAGCAGGCTCTTAAGACAGGCAGATCAAATGACCTGGCACTGTCTTACTGTTGGGGCAGTACAGAGGACTATATGATGACCTAATGGAACTTCTGCAGCCCTTACCACCTATAGACACTCAAAGTCATCTTATGCAGCTGCCAAATTCATTTGCAAGAGTGAGCAACTGCCTCAGTACTTGCCAAATGTTTCTGCCGCCAGTATAGCCCAGTATACTCTATGATGTGTAACACAGCCCATCCAAGCTGCTGGATCTTCTCACAGTTTCTCAGAAGCACAGGAGTATCAGAATTTCACTCCAGCTCTGATTCAAATCTTGCAATTGCCCTCTTGTTCTTAGGATTTTCAGGCTCCTAGGTGATTGCAAATGCTAAATTCCGGTCCCTGCAGAGCTGGTTTGCTTGCACATTATTAAATATGAACAGATTTCTTCAGATTTATTTTGGAGCCCACTTCACAGAAGTTAGAAATCCTTTATTTGGTATTTTTTGCATTAGAAGGTCACAGGCTGTATCACTTAAGCTGGTGGTGTTCCCTTCAACATTCATTGCTGTCTGAACCAAACTCTGTCTTTTAAGATGCATTCTTAAAACATCCCTAAAGATGGGGTTTTTTTGTCTTTGAATCTTGTGCCTCATAGTGATTTTTTTTTCCTCCTTTTTATCTTTTTTTTTTTTTTTTTTTTTTTNCTTTTTTTTTTTTTTTTTTTTTTTTTTTTTAATGTCTGTCATGGAGAGATACTTCCTCATTTCTATGTGACAAAGGAGCCTTTCTCTCTCTTAATCCAAGATGCTTCCCCACTTTAAGACCTTCTCCTTTACAGGGTGCTCTGTCTCATAATGTGCTTAAATTTACATGGGTAACTTGGCACAGTTACTCTCCATGATACAAATCTGTCATTTGCAGAAGTTGGGCCCATTGAGTTTTTCAGCACTTTGGAGTCATTTGGCTACTTTTAATCCCTGACTATATTATAGCTGTGTTTCATCAGGAGTGTGGCCAACAGGGCAAGAGAGCTGATTCTGCCCTTTTACTCTGCTCTTGTCAGACCCCACCCTGAATACCACATCCAGTTCTGGTGTCTCCATCATAAGAAGGACACAGAGCTGTTGGAGGGAGTCCAGAGTAGGGCCACAAAGATGATCCAAGGGCTAGAGCACCTCTGCTATGAGGATAGGCTGAAGGAGCTGGGGGTGTTCAGCCTGGAAAAGGGAATACTCCAGGGGGACCTTTAGAGCTGCCTGTAAGTGCCTGAAGGCATCCTCCAGGAAGGCTGCAGAGAGACTTTTCATAAGGATGCCTAGAGACAGGACAAAGGGGGAATGGTTTGAAGCTGAGGGACAGTAGGTTTAGACTCCCTGGGAATATTCAAGGCCAGGTTGGATAAGGCCTTGATCAGTTAGTGTAGTAGAGAGGTGTCCCTGCCCATGGCAGGGAGGTTGTAGTAGATGATCTCTAAGGTCCTTTCCAACCTAAGCCAATCTATGATTCTGTGATTCATAGCTCTTCAGAGTGCACAAGCTGTATTATTTTAAAGGTTTTATTTCTAGACTTTTCCACAGCAAAAACCTGAACCTGTTACCTGTAATTTTCAGTCTGACTTCCCAACTGTTGAAGCTTTGCAACCTTATCAGAGAGCTGTTGCTTCTTTTTTTGAATACCCATGCTGATTTTCCTTTTCTTGCCTCTGATACAGTCTGAGAGCTCCCCTTTCTCATGGATGTCCAAATACAAGGATTTGAAATCTGGAGTTTTAAATATTAGCAATTGAATCAGGAAGCATCTGTTTGTTTGTTTGTTTGTTTAAGGAAAGAATCAAGCAAATTAACAACAATGACAAACTGATTCTGAGACTTTTCACGGTTCTAAGTACATTAATGAATACCATCTTGAAAATATGAAGGGAAAAAATGACCTGTTTCTTGCACATGGGGTTGAAGCAAGAGGTATAGAAGGTAATGATGTTAGGGGTGCATGTCTGGCTATTTTCTTCAGCAGTGACCAGAATCTCCTTCCTGTGGTTTACTCTTCACTCAGTTACGCTAATAAAAGGTTTTGTGGGGTGTGCTGCAAACTGTATTCTTGAAATGATCTAGATAGAGTCTGAAGAAGCTTTTTCAGTCTTCTTCTGTTGTGCAAATTATTTATCTATGGCATACTGGATCAGGTGACCAAAAGTAACCCAGCTAAGAAAAAATTATTAATTTGCAGACAAATACTTGCTCAGAATGCCTGTGAGTGCTTGTATCAGTACAGAGAAGCGGCAGGAACATGACAGGGTAGGGGGAGGCAGATATTCCTGTTTTGGCAATATTTATGTTGACTTAAAACTGATCATAGTAATTGCTTTAAGACTCAGCTTGAGAGGGTACTGGGCCATCATATTTCAACTGTACTATCACCTAGAAAGGTTGGACTAGATGATCCTTGGGGTCCCTTCCAACCTGGCATTCTATGACTAAACTCTATGCTTGCCACAAAATAACCCCAAACAAAACAAAAGAGGGGGGAAATAATGGTCCATTGCTGGATCTTCTCCTTGAACTATGTTGCATTAATGTTAGTGGAAGGTGTAGGATAAAAGGTGGACTATGGCAATACTCCTTCATAATTGTTTTGTAACTACACCTATTAATTTAGCTCTCCCATTAATATCCATATCCATGATTCTCACCTTCTGTGATTTCTCATCCAAGCACTGATAAGACCTTAGGCAGATGAGCAGACCTATTTTAAAAGAGGGGAAAAATAGAAGAAAAAAAATATTTGTTGGCAGCCAGCTTCATTTTTACAAGGGTTATTTCACACTCCTGCAGAACAATATGCAATTCAGACTGATTCCTTTAGGCACTTGCTCAAAAGAAGTCTTTGTAGTGGTAGTCTGCTGTAATTACATGAGTGTGGAAACTTGGTCTCTCTATCACCATTAAGCAATGAGGTGATACAATAAGACAAGTTTAGATAGGTCTGTAGTAGGAGGTGCTACATCTGGTAGCCCAGTGTAGAGGAGACTGCTGCAGCTTCTTGTGGCCTGTTTCACAGGATGTATTCCCAAAAGGCACCCAAGGAGGTGTACACATTATTCACAGACACGAGGCCAGCCATGCAGAACGTGCAGCACTCATGCCAACACAAGCGGCATCAGTGGCCTCATCCTTCCCTTGCACTGTCTGACTGGGATGAAAGCCTGGTGTGGGAAATATGCATGTATACAACACAGATCCCTCCAGCAAGACTTGGACTCTTGCTAAGTCCTTACTCTGCTCAGTAGCTGGTCCCTGGATCCTCTGGTCTCCCAGCTGCCTGACAAGTCTGCACTGTGGCGCTCTGGCAGCTGGTGTGGGTTGATGACCTTACCAGTGGCCAGTTCCCCAGGTTCGTCCAGTAGCCAAATCTCAGACCTTTTGGTTTTTCCAGTGTCTGGTCCAGATTCATGGTTGCTCCAATTCTTGGCTCCCAAGCCTTACTTGCTGGATGGTCTGACTTGATCTTTGCCAGTGATCACACACTGACACAAGTACCAAGGAAATGGGCAATGGACAACTCCAGCTGCTGGCCCTTATGCTTCCATCTAGAGTCATTACATGCAGTGTAGAGAATCCCTGTACCCAGGGAGTGAGTTACAAATGTAGTTTAACAAGAAGATAGGATGAACTGCAGTGATAAGGTGCAGGGCATAGCTGGACAACCATCCTGATCAGCATCTGTTTACATGCACCTGGCCCCCTTTATTCTTTCTGCCTGCCCCAGTATTTTCCTATGTGTGTTCTGTCCCGATACAGTTTCATTCCTCCCTTTCTTGCTTACAGTTCTTCCTCTACAAATTCCATCCTGTGCCTTCAGCAATCCCAAAACAGTCATCCTCCCATTTCACAATGAGTCCCATAGCCAGTGGTCAGTAACCTCCTCCTTCAGACTGTAAGGTGATGTAGGGAGAACCTCATTCTATCCGGATCTCACTGTTTGCTGTATTTCAGACAGCCCTGGGAGCAGCTGGACTGAGGGCTCAGTTTTCTTCATTTGGGTTTATTGAAGGTCTTCTTCCGACATTGTTGGCGTGTGTGGAGGAGCCTTTAATCCCACAATCTAACACTGACTTCTTTCTTTTTGTCACTGAAGAGGCTGGGGGTTCTGTGCAAGTGCTTCAATGGCAGAGGGTACAGTGTAGGCTCACCTGTGACTCCTCAAGTGCGATTCTGCCAGAGCCCAAACTGAAGCATGTTTGGTTCTTATTTTAACCAGTTGCTGAAAAACAAGCAAGTGCATAAATTAAAACAATTTTTTTTTTTTTTAATAAAAAAGAGGATAACCAGCAGTTTTCTACTCTTAACATCAGCAAAGTGCAGAGCGTGGGGAAATGAGGATTAGGTATTTAAAAGTGATCGTTTTCACACAGGGCTTCTAACCACATGGGTATTTTGTTTCTCAGATTCTGCTGTAATAGACTTCAGACTATAAAATGCTTTATTTAATCTTGGCTCGAAAGCCATTGCAGCGAAGTGGACTGTTTGCAATTTTGTTAGGTGGTAGGGCTCAGCCAAGTCTCAGAAATGCTTCCAAACGTGCATGTTATTCTAAACGCTAATTGATTTTTAGCAGTTTGGAAGTCTCTCTTTGTTTAGTTTGAATTCTTGTTTTGAATACAGCTTGTGTCTGCTTTGAGGTTGGTTTTATTTTTTTTCCCCTTAGAGCAAACAAGTTTATACCTAGATCTTCATAGCCTGAAGATATCTCAAACTATAATTAGATTTCTCTTTCCCTCACCCCCTCCTAGACTGCTCGTTTTCAAGGCTGAACACGTTAAGCTTGCAGAGCCGCTGCCGCTACTCTCTCCAATGGTGTTTGTTTCCCCCCTCCCGACTCTTTTCCCTCCCGTACGTCATTTTTCAAACTTAAGGGTCTGCTTTGCCTCTTTTGAGATTGCCTTTCCTTACAGCCGCAGGTTTTTCTTTCTCCCCATTCGTCGCTTTAGTTTAGACCACAGAAATTTAAAATCCTTCCATCCATTTTTATGTGAAGACTTGGCTTAAGGTGCTGGTTTTAAGCAAGCAGTAGAAAGGCAGGGATAGAGTACGCATATCTTGTTAGTAAAACCCCCAGATTTCTATCCCGAAAGAATGCCTGGAACCATTATTGCCCAAGTAGGTTGCTCGCTGGTGGCCACAATGGAAATCCCGGTATGCGGACGCCGCAACGCATTCAATACATCTGTCGCGACTGCCTGTAGCCTTTCCTGCCGGCAGCCCCGGACATAGCTCTTGCGATCGCGTCCCGGTCCGGGCGGGCCCAAGGGCGCGGACGCGGGCGGCGAAGGCCCTGGCTGTTTCCGCAGGGCACAGCCGCGGGCCGAGGGCACCGAGCAGCTCCAGTTGGCGGCCGACGCGGCGGCACCTTGCCGCCGCCGCTGCTCGCCTGGGAGGCTCGGCCGCTGAGCGAAGCGGCCTCTTTAAGAAGCCCCCGTGTCGGTAGCCGGAGCGGGCGGCCAAGTGCAGGAGAAGCTCAGCTTTGCTGCGAAGCCCGCGCCTGAGTGTAACCTACCCGGCTGGGGGAGCCGCCGGCCCTGATTGACAGCAGGACCAGCATTATGCAAATGGCGGCGGGAGCGCGGCGGCGGCCAGGGGCTCTCTCGGGGAGCTCTCTACACACGCCGCCCGCGCCGCCCGCCGCTCGCCTCCGCTCCCCCAAACGCTCCGCGCCTTGCACAAAGCAATTGTTGCTGTGCCGTGTAAAATCATCTCGAGCGCGGTTTCAGTTCGAGAGCCGTGTGAGAGCCAGGGAGATGTGTCAGAGCTTGTTACTCGAGCTAAATTAGGTAATTTTTAGCTGGGTAACGTGCTAATCTTTAAACCTTTATGCCTTTAAATCCCGCGTGTGTCTGGTCTTTTCGTACAAAAGTGTTATTTTTGCTTGTTTCTTCCCGTCTTCTTCAGTCTGAAGCCTTATGTAGGTCAGGCTTGGCTTAAGCAGATTTCCTGAACCTGCGTCAGCTTAAGCTGAAGGAATTTTAATAAACCCTCCCTTGTAGGCGTGGGCCTAAATGAGACTAGCCTAGTTAAGCCTGATCTTTTTCTGTTTGTGAAAAAGAGCTGAGCAGAGCTAGGGACTGCATGGTGGCTTCAGAAACGGCTTCCTTAATTCAAAGCTAACAATGGTTGGGAAGGCCAGATCGTCTAATTTTACCTTATCTGAAAAGCTCGATTTGCTCAAACTGGTGAAGCCCTACGTTAAAATTCTGGAGGAACATACCAATAAGCATTCCGTAATAGTGGAAAAAAACAAATGCTGGGATATCATAGCTGATAACTACAATGCCATCGGAGTAGATCGCCCTCCTCGTACCGCACAGGGCCTGCGCACGCTGTACAAGAGGCTCAAAGAATATGCCAAACAGGAGCTGTTGCAGCAAAAGGAGACTCACTCAGACTGTAAAAGCAGCATTTCCGAGCCAACCAAGAAAGTTGTGGAGATGATTCCACAGATTTCCAATGTGTGTTTAAGGGACAGGAGCGGTGTTCCAAGGTGAGACAATTCTTTTTATTCTGTTACTGACTGCAAATGGTGGCGCCTCCTACCTACCCCGTAATGCTTTGCTTGTGCTCAGCCTCCTCCAGGAAACGTTTGGCAGGGAAGAATCACCAAGTGGGGAGCAGTGACAAAATAATACTGCTTTTGTTTTACAGGAAGCTTTATGGTGACTTAGCACTGTTGGGGTTTTTTTGTTTTCCTTTTTTCCTCCTTCAGCTCTCTTTCAAAGCCTGCCTCAGAGTCTTTGTCATACTCTGGAAAGTGAGGGTTAAGAGGTAATCAGAGAGAAATGGTAGCTCCAACCTCTACCCCTCCCCTACCTTTTAATAGGCAGATTATTCAAACACTGGCAAAGTGATGGCTATTCTCCTCCATTTAAGGTAATACTGCAGTTATTTTGCAACATATGGAACTAGTACTAGTTTAGAGAGGATTTTTAATAAAGTTAGCTGGCAAAGCTGAGCAACTTTACCCACACACCTTTTTTTTTCCTTGCTTTAACGTTTTCCTGTAGTGTTTTAAGTGATACAAATCCTTTAACAAAAAAAAAACCCAAACAAACAAAAAAAAACCCAACAAAACAAAACAAACCCAAAACTCTTCACACCACAGTGCCTTTGTGAATGCAAATGTTTTCCTTAAATTAGACTTTTCTTGCATGGATGGTGCTTCCCTGAAACTGGAGCAAAGTGAATTGCAGCCTAAACTCCCAAGTAGTTCTGGTTTCCATGCCAGATAGTCGAAATAGAGGTAGAAACTGAGAGGTACAGCACTAAAAGTTTTTCTTTTTCTTTTTCTTTTTTTTTTTTTTTTTTTTTTTTGGTAGTTTTTTTTTTTTTTTTTTTTTTTTTTTTTTTTTCCTCTTTACTGCTCACTAAAGTGAGACACACTGTCTAGATTTGAGCCAGACATAATACAGGCAGGCAGCATGCAGGCTTTCTCCCACAGCTGGCTAATGCCCCTCATATCTGACTTGCAACACTCTGCTGGTTCTGTATTGGTCCTTGAGGGATCAAAAAATGCCTGGGTCAGGCTTTGGTTCCTCCAGATATAAAAACTAGGCTAGGGAGGAGGGGAGGGAAGGAAAAAAAAAAAAAAAAGTCAAGTAAGTCCCCAGCAACCTTTAGAAAGCTCTGATTTTTCTTGTTTTCTGTAGCAGATTAATGGGAAGAAAACTTTGGGTGTTTTAATGAGATGTGCTGCTAGTTGGTGCAGCGGCGTAAGGCTGTCAGGAGAGCTGGCATGCGCACACATGCCGAACTGGATTCATGGTGCCACTGGTTGAGCTGAATGGTAACAATTGTCTAAATCCCAACATGCCAGATGCTCTAAAAATATGCTGTTGTGGGTCCTTGCTTAAAGAAGTCTGAAGCAACTGGGGCTGTGTAACTGGGCTCCTGGTGAATGCCTCTGGAGGAACTGTTCCAAAGAATTCTCTGGAACAAAACGAGGCTTTTAATTGCTCTAATAAAGGTTGCAGTGTCTTGACTACCAACTTTTGTAAGGAGTGAAAAAAACCAACCAACAACAACAAAAAAAACCCCCCACCACCCCAAATGGTGGTGTGAGAACTTTGGTTTGTAGATCAGCTTAGAAAAAGCACTGACCCTTTTTGTGAATGATTAAAAGCTAATGATGTCCATAGTTTGTCTCCTGTAATTTAAGCATTTTAATTTTTTTTTTTTTTTGCAGTCCCTTGTGAGTCTGGGAATGTTGACTTTGATTATTGCTCACCCAAAATGTTTTTTTCCTGGGAACAGTCAATACACTGTGACCTGAAGGAAAAGAATATAATGTAAAAGATGATTTGTCCTCCCTCTACCCTATAACCAGATCATTATTTGATAGTTCTTATTTTAAGTGAGTTGCATTTTACCCTAATTTTCCATACTCATGTGCTGGGTTTTAACTCACCAGAATCTGGTTTAGTTTTTTGTAGGAGGGAACTAGTTTCTAATGAATCCAAATTCTTAATCGCACCTTTAAGCAATTTCTTGCTTGCTGTGATTAAACAAAACCTGGTGAATCATGGGTGCCTGCAGGGTTATAAACACCATCCCCCAGTTGTGGTAACTGTTGTTTGTCTTTCTTCTGGTGAAGTTGTCAGAAACAACATTAGTAACCACAGTACAGGTGGCTCTTTTGTTTCTCAATTGCTTCTTTCTCTCTTTGCCTCCTAATTGTTTTCCTCTTAAGAGAATGACTCTAAGAAAAGAACAAAAAAAAAAAAAAAAAAAGGAAAAGCCTCATCAGAGTTACCTGAAGATTTGGTAATTGGCTAGTTCTGTCTAGATCCTGCTTCAAGAGATGGATTTTTCACTGCTTGGAAGCTCTAGTCTATGCTGAATTAAATCTTACCTTCCTTCTTTTTAACTTTCTCACTTTCTTTTTTTGCTCTCTGTTTCCTTTTGTCAGAATGACCTGCTTCTCCTACTGGTTGTTTCCACTTTTCTCAGGCTAGAAGCTGGCCAGGAGCCAGCAAATGAGAAGGAGGGAAGTTGTACTAGAAACTGCGGTTGTGAAGAGAGGGAAACCCAGAATTACAGTCAGCACTGGGGAAAACAAGTGAAAATTTGTGCGCAGGATAATACTTCCCATGCTCACTGAGAGGAGTAAAAGGCATGTGAGAAAGGGGTATGGGGGGAAGAGGTGAAGCTTTGTATCATGAGGAGGAGGAGGGAGTAAGGTGATATAATTGATACTCTGTAGGCAGCTCAGGTAACAATGAATAGAATTAAGGTTATCCTAGCATTTTCTTCAGGGAATGAAGGAAAGGTCTATTTTCAATACCCACTTCGGGTGAACTTTAAAAAAAAAACTGATTTAAAATCTTCACTTAAAATAGTTTGGATGGCTGACAGGATTAATTTGTGGACAATATATTGCCTTGGCCCTCCTGAACATTATTACAACTGAGTAGTGAGAAGCTTTCATGCTTTTATTCTAGAAAATACACTTTCCTGTTAATGGATGTCAGGCTAAACCAAGGTCCTTTGAAAATTGCAGCCACGACTGCTTATTTCTTTTCAGCCAAGAGTTTTGAAGCCCACGTGAGATGCAGAAGTAGTGATCATGCCACCTTTTGATTAGGGAGTTAGTGCATTTACATGAGGAGCAGGATGTACAAATTAAACTTCTCTTCTGGGAATTTTAACCCACATCTCTTGCTAAGCAGGAGGGTGTTTTAATAAACAGATAGTGCTTCTCAATTTCTCAGTTGTAGCACTCACAAGGAGTTTAAAAAAAGCGTAGTTTACACTTCCCACCACCCCACCTAATTTAGTAGAGAGCAGCTTAGGTCCTCCAGGGTTTCATCCACATGCGAATGTTATATTAAACGTGGATCTACTCACTGCCTTTAGCTGCTAGGGTTGTTAAATGTCCCAGATATGCAACCACCAGTTAGAGTCTCTGTTTTAGACAGTTGCAGCCACAATTCGTAGATTCATAGATTTGCAGAATGGTTTAGGTTGATGTAGTGTCGTTAGTATCAGTACCCAGTCAGTACTTCCCTGTTCCCATGTTACACTATGCTGCCTTCCCAGTCATGCTGAAATGATTCTTTGTCTTTCTGTACTGTGATACAGAAGCTGATCTGGCTTTTAAAAAGCGTTACCTGAATAAAGGAGTGGTGTGCAGATGTGTAGGGTTTCAAACACAAGTGCTGGTAGAGAGAAGTGGCAGAAAAAACTGGAGCCAGTATTGTCATCAAAGGCAATGTAGTGTCAAATCATGATTGGAGGTGCTGCTGACTCAGGGCTTTACACAAAGGCAGATGAATCAAGTGGGTGGTGTACTTTAGCAATGCACAGAGCTATAGGGCTGTGCTTCATGGAAACGTTTCTGTGGCTTGAAGCTTCAGAAAAATGAGCTCACCAATTCAAAGAGAAGGAGGAAAGATCAGCTTGATGTCCTAATCTGCTGTTGGCAGGGTCAGCATTTGGGCTCTGGTTTCTTCTCCTAAGGCTTTTAATGTAATTTTATACAGTGATTGTTTTACATAAAAAACCCAAAACAGATACTTGGGTGCATGACTCAGAAACAGGGAACTTCAGAACAGGAGGAGGTGAATAAGTTTAGGAGATGGAAATGTTTCTACCACACTCCGTTCAGCCTAAATTACTGCCCTTTAAAAATCACATTAGATACTATAGCAAATTCTTTCCTTTGCCACTTGTACAGCTTGCAACTGCTTTGTTTTTATCTTCTCTGTCACTAGTAGCCCTTCTTCCTTCTCTAGGATCAGCAAAAGGGCCTATCAGGGTGGTTCTTTTTTGTCTGTACAGCCTTTCTGGCAGTGTGATCTGAACAAGACGAGGCTGTGTACATGCCGTGCAAGGAAGGAGTGGTAGAGGTGGTGTCCATGTAACAAAGCAGAGTCGTAGGCAGAGATAGCAGAGTAGTCTTTCAACTGAAACTCTGGTTGCTTACAACTACACCTTTTAAAAAGTTCTGAATGGGTTGTTTAAATCTGGTTTTGTGTGTTCTAGTGCTAATGTCGATAAAGAAACAGTTGCTGGTACCAGTTCACCACAGGCAATGCTGGATCACCACCCTGCCACAGTCATGATGGAGTTGCAGTCAGAAGAGGATGTCAAACCTCCTCCTTCTTTGATCATAGACTCCCAGCAAAGTGAGAACTTGGAACAAGAGGAGGAACACCAGTTGGTGCATATTATGGAAAGATCTCCTTCCACATCAGTGTCTTCAGTTGACATGAGAGTAATGATGTCTCCCTCCCCTGTACCAAGAAGAGATGAGTTCTTTAGGCTTGAGGTTGGAGAACGCTTTAGACCGATGTACGGTTATGACCCTCAGATGTTACAAATGCTGAAAGAAGAGCATCAAATAATACTAGAAAATCAAAGGAAATTTGGTCTTTATGTCCAAGAGAAAAGGGATGGTTTGAAAAGAAAGCAGCAACTGGAAGAAGAACTGTTGAGAACAAAAATTAAAGTAGAGAAGCTGAAGGCAATACGACTACGCCGGGATCTGCCAGAATACAGCAGTATCTAAATATTTTATTACTTCTGTCGTATTCTGTGAAACACTTAATAATAGATGCTTTTGCCCTAGCAAAATTGTTCCTTATATTAATAGGGATGGGTCAGAATCTGGGTTTGAGAGATGAAAGCCTATTTTCCTTGTCTGTTGTTTAAGTACCTTAGAAAAACTGGTTGGTTTGAGCGCACCAACTCTTCCGGCCTGAGGTATAATCAAATCTCGTGTATTAAAGTCTTTAGGCTAATAAAAATCCAAACTTTAAAGTTATTTCTGATAAACTAATGGAAATTTGGCTCTGCTCTTCTTAAAAATTTGGATCATATGCATTATTTTTTGAAAGGATCACCTGTCCCTTAGTGTCTTAATGAAGTTGAGGTTAATAAATGTGAAAAAGAGGAGTAAGAGGCTACGTTTAAATGTCTTCTTCTTTACAAGTTGGTCAATCTTAAGATGGTGAGTTTTTTTGCTGCTTGGAAAACAAACTGACTGGATTGTTCTATTTTTTTAACGTTCAGTAGGCAGGTGGATATGTGTACATCTTTTTTAAAAGTGTATTCTTTGGGTTGTTTCCAGTGCAGGAGTGGTTCCGTAGGATGTTGTCAACATTGAGACGGTGAATGCAACGCTTGGTTTCTACAGCTGCATGCATGTGTCATTTGTGTGTACAGTGGCCAGGGTCATACATACAGTTAGAGTAATGACACTGCTGATCAACTATGACAGTGCCCAGTTTCCTCATTTGCATGCATAATTACTGCAGGGCATGTGCAACCAAGACTGTTGCAGGTGCCTTTCATCAATGTCACAATAAGCTACTGAAATGAAATTGTTTCTGTCTGTAAGTAACACGTGGCTTGAAATCAACAGGAGGTTCTTTGTTATTCCGGGTACCTTTTATAAATGCTGTTGTTCTGGTCTTTCAATTAGTTTCAAATAAAAAGCCCTCAATGAAAAAGAAGCTGATTCTTTGGTCTGTGCTTTGGTAGCAGCTGTTTCCTCTGCAGTTACAGTCATCGTTTGTAAGGGGAAGAAAAATACTTGGGAGGAAAAAGTCCCAGGTGAGGCCACACCTTGAGTATTGTGTTCAGGTCTGGGATTCTCATTACAGGAAGGACGTTGAGGTGCTGGAGCACATCCAGAGGAGGGCAGTAAGGTTGGTGAAAGGCCTGGAGCACCTGGGCTAGGAGAGGGAGCTGGGGTTGTTCAGTTTGGAGCAGAGGAGGCTCAGGGGAGATCTCGTTGCTCTCTACAGCTCCCTGAAGGGAGGTTGGAGTGAGGAGGGGGCAGCCTCTGCTCCTTGGTGGCAAGAGACAGGAGCAGAGGAAATGGTTCCAAGCTGCACCAGGAGAGGTTTAGGCTGGATGCTAGGAAATACTTCTCAAACATGGAAATGGTTTGCCCGGAGCAGTGGTGGAGTCACTATCCCTGGAGGTGTTTAAGTGGCATGTGGACCTGGTGTTTAGGGACATGGTTTGGTGTTGACCTTTCAGTGCTGGGTTGAAGGCTGGGCTGGATAATTGTGGAGGTCTCTTCCAACCAAATATATTCCGTGGTTAATTTTTTAATTGTTTTTTTGTTTTTACAATTCTTAGTCTCCCTCCTGTTAATGAGTGGATACATAACTGCCTTAGACCTCTGTCTCCTTGTTCCCTGTAAGAATACCTTCTCCTTGCTCTGATCTTTGGCACAAAAAAGGAAATGATGCACAGCATCAAGGAAAAAAGGGTGACTGTGCTGGTTTGAGGCTAATTAGAATATTTTAATAGAGAAAATTACACTATAGGCTGTGAAAGGAAAACATC
>VWZE01022137.1:137393-160367 GCA_013396675.1 Eubucco bourcierii
GGGGGGTGGGTGTGGGGAACTCCCAAACCTTCACAGTGACCAAAGGAGATGTAATTCTTCCTGTGCCTCCTGTCTCAGATGGCCACAACAACAAAAAGAGTAGAAGCAATGGGAAGGAGAATATTTCTCCCTGCGGCTCCTTGTAACTCACTGCTGTCATCACAGTTTTCCCAAATTTGCTTTTCTCCATTCCCTCTGCATGTGAGGGTGAGCCACTGATCCTCACCAGCAGAGGGAATCATAGAATGGTTTGGATTGGAAGGGACTTCCGAAGGTTATCTAGTCCAACCTCTTGCAGTGAACAGGGACATCCTCCATTAGATCAGATTGCCCTGTTCAGTCTGGAGAGCCTTGCACCTCCTTGCAGCCTTCTGAGTCAATCAGGTCACCTTTGTAGCCACTGAGATAAATGCTTCCTGCATACTGAAGGCTGGAGGCATGGGAGTTTGAGTGGCTCTTGGAGCTTAGAGGCTAGTGGTTAAAATTTTGTCTTCGTTGCCGGTTGGATAACTAACAGGTGATGAGTAGAGGAGGCAAGTTTTCTGTTTGAGAAAAAAAGACAAACAGTGAAAGCAGCTGTCCTCAAGATGGAGTTCCACAATGCTTCTCTTCTCCCAGTTGTCTTCTAGAGGAGGCAGCTCCTGTGTTTGCTCTGCTGGGAATGTTTGCGTGCGCCGAAAGTGGTGATGCCTGAGTAAATGTCCTCTGTTTCTGTGCAGTCCTTGGCTTTCTGCTGTATTTTTCATTTCAAGGACATTGATCTGTTTTTGTAGCTGGAAGCACTTCAGTGAGAAACTCAGCTTCTCTGAGCTTAGAAGTCAAAATATTTGCTTTAATAAATAGATAAATGAGGATTTTATTTGTTCTGCTTCTCAGAAATGGGAAACAGCGCTGAGTTCTCTGCACTTGTCTTGTAATTTGGAAATGCCCCACCTTACCCTTTCAGTTGAAAACCAGGGTTCTTCTTTCCAGTGGTAAGGAATTAATTTCTGTTTGTTGTCTCTGTCCTAACATATTTTGCAAATGAACTATTTTTTAATAGCTCAGAAAATAATTCCCATATGGATCAATTGTTTTGCAGAGGATTTGAACTGGATCTGGTTTTCTGCTGGCCACCAAAATGCTCTAGAGACTTAAGGATATTTTCTGTTGGATTCTCAGTTGATTAAGAGGTGACCCAAGAGTTTCTACTGCCATGTTGTTTTTATGTTGAGGACTAGGACCAGAGGAATTTCTGGTCTTTGAAAGCTTGCAGTCCTTTCTGAAGTGACAGGAAAAGTAGATGCAAACCCGGGACTCTGGGTAGAGCAAAGTCTACCTTGTGTTTTCAGTATTGGCAAGGGAAGGATGCAAATGAGATAAGAAGTGAAATACACCAGCTTGGTCAGGATTGTCTGCCTGCAACTGGTGTTCTTCCCTGTTTGGTTCTTCTGCCTTTCATTCCTATCTGCAGGCAGCACCTCTAGTCAGATCTCTCTCATGCTTCTCATTTGCTTCGTTCTTGGTTGTGTTTCTTTGGGGTTTTGGGAAGCTAGGGGAGAGGCAGAGAGACATCTCTTGAGTTCCTGTGGAGTTTGCTTGTTTCTTGGCCAATGGCATGACATTTATTTCCTTTCACTCGAGAAATGTTTCATCCTTCAGTGACATTCTGTTGCTCAGTCAGGGCAGTATGGTGCTGGCTGTATGCTACACCTCTCCATGCTGGGAGCTCTGCATTTCTTTCTCACTCCACATCTGCTTTATGCTATCAGGTTATGTCTGAGTCAGACTTCTCAATGCCTGCTCCGTTTTTTTTCCCCCATGTATTCCTAATGTGGAGACATGCCCCACAGCCGTGGCTAATCCTTCTGGACCCTGAAGTACTCTACATTTTCATTGTCCCAGTGACTGAGGTTTCATTAGTGTATGTGGAAGGGAGGGCAGGAAACTCTTCCCTGCTTCACTTCTATTCTTACTCCCTTCAATACATCTGACAGTGCCATTCTTTGTCTGCACATTCCTAATGTATGTAATACAAACAATGTCATTTCAGGCAAGGACAAACTTCTACCATATGTTCGTGTCCTTCTACTAAGGTAATTGGAATTAACAGGGTCCAGGAGTAATTTAATTCCCAATTTCTAATGGACTTGTTTTCAGGATTAAAGAGAGGACTGGAGTACCTCTGCTGTGAGGGTAGTCTGAGGGAGGAGGGTTGACACAAAGTAGACTCTGCAAAAGGCATCTTGAATTTTTGACTCCCTGCATGGAATGATCTTATTAATTTGCATTGGAATCCTAGAGTGGCTCAAGTTGGAAGGGACCTTAGGGATCTTTGGCACCTCTCAGTTAGACTGGGCTGCTCAAGGCCTCATCCAACCTGGCCTTGAAGGCTCCCAGGAAGGATTCATCCACAGCCTGTCTGGACAACCTATTTCAGAGTCTCACCACCCTCATACTGAAGAACTTCCCTTCATCCTCATACTGAAGAACTTCTTCCTAAGATCCAGTCCAAACCTACTGTCAATTTTCTTACACCCAGAACCATCGAAGGCAGCAGAATTAAGCATCACTTATCTCCACAATTTCTCCTCTTCCTGCCTTCTTGCATTTCTGATTTCCTAGTGGGAACTAGAACTAGAGCTCTAGGTTTCTCTGCTGGGACCATAAGTATTAGTTCTGTGCTTGCACTACTAAATGGATTGCATTTATGTACATCAAAGTTATGTAACTTGATTTGGAAAGATTACTTCTTCCAAATATTTCATCAGCCATTCTGCAACTAATCATTGCTGGATAACACAGGGGAAAAGTCTCAAAAATATGACTCATCCTTTGTATGCCTCTTTCCAGGGTAATGCCATCAGTGTTAAACAGCCCTGTATAAGGAATTTAGCAGAGCAATATATTGCACTTCATGCTTGTGACAGTGGGCATAGGTTTTATTGATTATTTTTCTTTGAAAGACTTGTTCTTATAAACCAGGAGGATCAAGGCTGGCCATTTACAAACACAAGCAGAGCATTCAAAAAGA
Organism: Eubucco bourcierii; assembly: GCA_013396675.1. Lineage (NCBI taxonomy): Eukaryota > Metazoa > Chordata > Aves > Piciformes > Ramphastidae > Eubucco > Eubucco bourcierii. The sequence goes on from VWZE01022137.1 coordinate 140,407, forward strand.
TTTTCCTTTCCAAGATGTACCAAAGCAGATGTTCATACAAAGGAGACATCATCTTAATAAATTCCTTTCTACCTGCTTGCTTTTTTGGGGAACAGATCTTTGCATTTTAGGAATAGACCTGTTCTACAGCACAATGATACAGTTTTATTTTTTAATAAAAAACTGGGAGAAATAAAAGCAAATGCTAAAGAGAGTGCCAAACTCTAGATTTTTTTATTTAAGATCCACATGTGGTTTTTTATATTTTCAAATTTCATAGAATGGTGTTGAGTTGGAAGTGACCTCCAAAGGTCATCCAGTCTAACCCCTTCTGCAGTGAGCAGGGACATCCTCCAGTTGCCCAGAGCCCTGTTTAACCTGACCTTGAAAGTCCTCAGGAATGGGGCCTCAACCACCTCCCTGGACAACCTGTTCCACTTCCACTACCCTTGTGGTGCAGAACTTGTTCCTAACATCCAATCTGAATCTGCTCTCATTTCAAACCATTGCCTCTTGTCCTGTCCCTGCAGGCCTTTGCAAACAGTCTCTCTCCATCCTTGTAGCCCCCTTCAGGTACTGGCAGGCTGCTATTGGGTCTTCTGGAGCATTCTCTTCTCCAGGCTGGACAACCCCAGCTCCCTCAGCTTCCTCAGTTCCACATGTGGGTTAAGCTGTTTACTTTCCATTAACAATTAAACACAAGCTGCTTCAAAAATTGTCTACTTGTGGAGATGGCTGCAGTTACTCTGTGAGCTTAAGAACTATTCCTTAGTGATTTTAAAAAAAAAATATTTTTGGAATATCTCTGCTTATATCCCATTTAAAATAGAATCTGTTGCAGTGACATGCAGTATTTGCAGAACACAAGCATGGATATTGCTTTCTGAGACAACTTTTGCATTTATTTTTCAATCATAGAATGGCTTAGGTTGGAAGAGAGCTCACAGGTCATCTACTCATACCCCCTCTGCCATGGACAGGGACACCTCTCAGTCACACTCAGCTGCTCAAGGCTTCATCCAGCCTGGCCTTGAACAACCCCAGGGAGGAGGCAGCCACAACCTCTCTGGGCAGCCTGTTCCAGAGTCTCACTACCCTAATACTGAAGAACTTCTTCCTAAGCTCCAGTCTCACCCTGCTCTGCCTCAGCCTCAAATCATTCCCCCTTGTCCTGTCTCTAGATACCCTTAGGGAAAGTCCCTCTGCAACCTTCCTGTAGGATCCCCTTAGGTACTGAAAGGCAGCTCCGAGGTCCCCCCCAGAGTCTTCCCTTCTCCAGGCTGCACACCCCCAACTCCCTCAGCCTGTCCTCAAAGCAGAGCTGCTCCAGCCTTTGGATCATCTTTGTGGCCTCTTCTGGACTTGCTCCAGCAGCTCTGCAACCTTTTGGTGAGGACACCAGGACTGGAGGCAGGATTGGAGGTGAGGTCTCAGCAGAGCAGAGTCAAGGGGCACAATCCCCTCTCTTGTCCTGCTGCCCACACTCCTCTGACTGCAGCCCAGCACACAGCTGCCTGCTGGGCGGCCTGAGGGCACTGCTGGCTCCTGGGTTGCTGCTCAGCAACCAGCACCCTCACGTCTCTTTCTTTAGCTCTACTCTCAGTCCGCTCTGCACCTAGCCTGGATTTTGTACTTTTTGAAGTAGAAGAACCTTTACTTGACATATTAATCAAAGTGACTTTTGGTGTGGATGGCAACATTGAGAAGTGTAGGAAACCATCACCTTGGAAGGCATTTGAGTGGTTTCAGTGCTTTACTGGGCTGATCAGACTCGTTGCACCCAGTCATACCTGCAGCCTTTCAGAATTCTCACTGATGCTGCTTTTTCCTTGCATAATAAGAATTGCACATCTATGGCTGTGGACTTGACAGAAGCTTTCAGCTTAGTTCATTAAATTTTTACAGTAAAAGCTGGAGTCTTGTTTGATTTAGAGACAGTTGAGAGGTTTAGGAAGAATGGCTTTCTAGCATGGGGCTATGATTTTGAAAGTCTGTGTATCCATCTTTTGTTCTCTACAGCTAATACCCTTAAGAACCTTCATGAAATGGTGAGAGGTTTGTTCCTACTATTTCAAATTAAGTGCCTCTACCATCTCTATTATTGGAAGGGACTCTCAAAAGGCATCTTGGCCAAGCTTCCCTGCAGTCAGCAGGGACACCTGCAACTGCAGCAGGCTACCCTGGGCCACATCCAGTCTGATCTTCAGCATCTCCAGGAATGGGGCCTCAACCACAACCCTGGGCAGCCTGTTCCAGGATTTCACCACCCACATTGTGCAGAACTTCCTCCTGATGTCCAACCTACATCTCCTCTGCTCCAGTTTCAAACCATTGCCCCTCATCCTATCCCCATAAGCCCCAGTCCCTCCCCAGCCTTCCTGTATGTGCCCTTCAGATACTGAAATGTAGCTCTAAGGTCTCCCCAGAGCCTTCTCCTCTCCAGGCTGAACAGCCCCAATTCTTTCAGCCTGTCTTGATAGCAGAGGTGCTGCAGCCCTCTGATCACACATCACAGAGGAACTCTAGAAGATATGGAAGTAAAATCCCAGTCTCTAAGGCATTATTCAGCTAATCACAGGAGCAGATTTCTGCCCTTGCAGCTTTGGCTTCCTTCATCACACACAGCTTCATGTTAGCAGCAGCAGCCTTCTTTTTTTTTTTTTTTTAACCTGCCACTTGCCAGCAGTTCAGAGCTCTGCACTGAATGAGCACCAGACTAATTCAATGAGCAGCAGGTCCTGCAGCAATGCAGTGCAACAAGTTTTCTGTGAAGACTTCATCGTTAATGCCTGCACACAATGGGGCAGATCAGGCCACTGAAGCAGGATTATTTTTGATGCCTCCAAACTTTGCTTGACTTCACAATCAGGGATGAGGCCTGAACTGCATCCCTGGGCAGCCTGTTTGAAGATTTCACCACTCTCACTGTGCAGAACTTCCTCCTGATGTCCGACCTAAATTTCCCCTGCTCCAGTTTCAAACCATTGCCTTTTGTCCTGTCACCACAGGCCTTTCTAAACAGTCCCTCCCCAGCCTTCCTGTAGGTCCCCTTTAGATACTGAAATGTGGCTTATAGGTGTTCCTGGAGCCTTCTGTTCTGCTTGCTGAACAGCCTCAATTCTTTCAGCCTGTCTTCATTCACAGCAGAGGGGCTCCAGCCTTTTGATTATCTTGGTGGCCCTCCTCTGGACCCACTTCATCAGGTCCATGTCTTGTGTTGGGGTTCACAGAGCTGTTCACAGCACTGCAGGTGAGGGCTCACTGGAGCAGAGGGGCAAAATCACCTCTCTTGACCACACTGCTTTTGATGCAGCCCAGGATGTGATTTGCCTTCTGAGCTGCAGTGCCCTTTGCTGGCTCATGTCCAACCTCTCCTCCACCAGCACCCCCAAGTCCTTTTCTTCAGGGCTGCTCTTCCATTTCAGCATCCCCCAGCCTAGGTGCAGGACCTTGCACTTTGCCTTACTGACCCTCATGAGATTCTCCTTTGCTCACCTCTCCAGCCTGTCCAGGTGTGATACAGTTTTGTACCACAGTGTTGTAGATGTTAATCTTTTGCCTTTTTTACAGCAAATTAAGGTTTCTAAACAGATTATTCCATACAATTTGATGTTTTAATCTATGTAAGACAGTCAAGGTCGAAACTTTTTACCCTTTGGGATAATAAAGTGAAGGACTCCTTTAGGAGGTCACTGGCTTCAGTGCAGCCTGTTGCTATAGTGGCATGCAGCGTGTTGCCTGTTTGCTGACAGCAAAGAAACTGAAACACTCAACATTTCTGGGGTTGAGGAGGAGAAAATACCAAAAGGACTTGTAGGGAGAATCAGTATCATGATCCATGCCTTATCTCCTGCTTCACCTCCACTGAAATTTGAAATTCAAAATGTCCACTGGAAATTACTTGCCCAGTTCTTGGTCCTCCACCATTCCTGACCCTAGAATTGATTTAGGCTTGTCCCACAGGGTGTGATAAGTCAAATGGATCCAGTTCAAAAGCTTAATTGCTTCTGCCTTTTATGTGGCACCTAAATCTTGCCTTGCTCTCCTCCCCCAGCCCTACCCACGGGGAGAGCAGCAGCTGCTGAATTTTGTTCTGCACAGTTCTATGGAGCAGTGTAACAATCACAGCAGTTTTATGTTGGCTCTGCTCTTTAAGACTATCTTGGCAGTCTTAAAATTTGAATTAGGGAAAGGATTAAACTAAAGGACTGGGCCCTCCTTGCCAGGAGGTTGGGTTGCTCTGAGTGCCCTTCTGGCCTCACCAGCTGAGCTGCATTTCTGCTGCAATGCGATGTTGTCCCTAGCTAGTTTCTTTCACTGTCACTTTCCCCTTTATTTTCTATGTCACTGTCTATAATCAGTTCCTTCTCATTTCTTCCTCCCAAATCTTTCTTTGGTGGCTTCCAGTCATATGTCTTGAATTTTGATGGACAGAGGTGAAGGGAAATATTTTTTTCTTGCCCTAGTTCCTGCTCAGAAAATCCTAAAACTAAGCTGTTTGACACATACTGGACTCCAGTCCTAGTCTGCCCAGGTAATTTTCTCCATCTCTTCTCCTAAAACAATCTCTTGCCTTCCTGCTCTTTTTACTCCTTGCTTGGTTTTGGTTTTCAGCCTTTCCCTGCTGTGCTCTGGCTTAGGGTCTTTTACCCAGTTGTCAGCTTAACATCACCCTCCCTTTCCAGCAGTGGTCTTCATTTTCAGGCTTCTCCCAAACTGCTCTTTCTTGTAACTGGGCCTTGTCCCTTCTGCCATCTTTCCCTGGCTGGTGTCAGAAAGGAAGGTGAGGTCTCCAAAGGAGAGGGACCAGGAGGAATTCCCTGCTGGCATGCTTGGAAGAGCCCCAGCTTTGGTCTGAGCAGTAAAAACTGTGACTACAGAGAAAGCTATTCTCAGCCTCGGTTAGAGCATGTCCACTGCATAATCCTCAGGAAAATAAGCTGCAGAGAATGTGCAAACTGCATTTTATTTCCAAGAGCTTTTAGCTCTCAGCAATGGAAATGTGTTACCACAGCCAGAGGAGAGAAGAAGCCCTATCTTCTCAGACATTTAGATTCTTCTCCAGAGTACTGAGTTATTGGAGCTTTTACAAGGACTAGTAGCAATTAAAACTCTATTACTTGGTGATTCTGGTTCTCAAAAACAGTGATTTTCCTTTCACTGAAGGTTTTTATGGCCTTGGGAGGGGGTGTGTGTGTGTGTGAATATGTGTGCTTAAAATGGGACAGCTGGTATGAAAGATACTGTATGGATTGATGAAGACCTGGTGAAATTATCACCTATGTCAACTAAGATCTGCTGATGGAGATCCCTTGAGTCCTGCACATCCCAGTCTAGAGGCCAGTTTGGTTGGAATTTCATCTAAAAGCTTTGCAAAGTGACTGACACAGATGTTTGGAAAGACTGAAACATGTTTGGCCATCTGCATTTGTGCTTAAAAATAATTTTGGGTGTGTTTGTCAAATATTCCTGCTTGAAACATGAGTTTGGGGTGAGTTTGTTAAGGATGCTGACATGTGTGAGGTGGTTACACCTTTTGTGTTTGAAAGAGGGATGCAAAGCACTGGGGTGGAATCCATTGAGTGAGATCACAGGATGGCAGGGTTTGGAAGGGACCTAAAGAGATCATCCAGTCCAACTGCCCTGCCAGGGCAGGACCAGACAATCTAGCTCGGTGCACACAGAAACACATCCAGACAGGCCTTGAAAGGCTCCAGAGAAGGAGACTCCACAGCCTCTCTGGGCAGCCTGTGCCAGGGCTCTGGATTGTTTAGCCTGGAGAAGAGGAGGCTTGGGGGAGCTGTCTACAACTACCTGAAGGGTGGTTGTAGCCAGGAGGAGGTTGCTTTCTTCTCTCAGGCAACCAGCACCAGAACAAGAGGACACAGTCTCAAGCTGTGCCAGGGGAAGTTTAGGCTGGAGGTAAGGAGAAAGTTCTTGACTGAGAGAGTCATTGGCTACTGGAATGGGCTGCCCAGGGAGGTGGTGGAGTCACCGTCCCTGGAGGTGTTCAAGNTGTTGAGCTGGAACCTCCTGTGCTGCAGCTTCCATCCATTGCTCCTTCTGTCCCAGGGCAGAAGTGATGTAATGGCAGCTACCATTGGTTCCTCTGGTTTTAGGGCAAGTTGGCTGAATTCTTACTGGTTGCATTCAGATTCCATCAGGTTGGAAGGGATTCTCAAAGGGCATCTTGGCCAAGCCCCCTGCGCTCAGCAGGGACACCTCCAACTACAGCAGGCTGCACAGGGACACATCCAGTATGATCTTCAATGTCTCCTGGGCTGGGGCCTCAACCCCATCCCTGGGCAGCCTGTGCCAGGATTTCACCACTCTCATTGTGCAGAACTGCCCCCTGATGTCCAACCTAAGTCTCCCCTGCTCCGGTTTCAAACCATTGCCCTTGTCCTATCCCCATAGGCCCTTCTGAATTGTCCCTCCCCAGCCTGCTTGTAGGTCCCCCTGAAGATACTGAAATGGAGCTCTAAGGCCTCCCTGGAGCCTTCTCCTCTCCAGACTGAACAGCCCCAGTTCTTTTAGCCTGTCCTCATAGCAGAGGTCCTCCAGCCCTCTGAGCATCTTGGTGGCTTCCTCTGGACCCTCTCTATCAGGTCCATGACTCTCATGTGTTGGGGAGCACCAGAGCTGGACACAGTCTCAGGGAAGTGCTGTGAGAAGAGGTACCACATCTTTTTCTGCCTTGGAGGCACACTAACCTGCATTTGCATGTTAGCTGAGAATGAAGTTTGGCATTAGAGTGCAATTGCTTTGCAAATGAAGGGTGATGCCATCTCCATCTCACTGTGCTGTAAATATTCCTGGGATGTCTTAGGAGTGTTTCACATACAGCTCTTTCATATGGAAGAGGACATTTAACTAGGGTGTGAACATCTGTTCTCCCAGTGCTGTGAATTGATGTGATTAAGGGACGTTTTGATTGCTTCCTCTGCTCGGAGCAGGGAGATGATGCTGGCTCTGTGGAGCAGATGGATGGCACGTGTGTGGAGTGGCTTCGGAGGCTGCAGCACAGCACTGCCACTGAGTTTCAGCTGTGAGTCATTCAAAACCCAAATGTGTTTTTTTTTTTTTACCCTCAGTCCAGATTTTTTGCTCTTGCCACCCTTGTGCCCTAGCGCCGCGGGGTGCGACTTGAATCAGTGTGGTCTTTTTACATTGTGACTCGTTGTGGCTGTTGAGAGGGAGGGGACAGACTCTTCTCAGTTGTGCCCTCTGACAGGACAAGGGGCAATGGGTGTAAGCTACAGCACAGCAAGTTCCACCTTGACATAAAGAGTATCCTCTTTACTGTGTCACAGAGCACTGGAGCAAGCTCCCCAGAGAGCTTGTGGAGTCTCCTCTGGAGGCTTTCAAGCCCTGTCTGGGTGCATTCCTGTGCGACCCGTGCTAGATTCTCTGGTCCTACTCTGGCAGGGGCATTGGACTGGGTGATCTATGCAGGCTCCTTCCAACCCCTGACATCCTGTGAGCCTGTGCTCTGTGATCCTGTGACTTCTGTACTTGGGCTGTGCAACAAGATTCAGAGAGCTTGTGGGAAAAGTTCTGTCATTCCTTACTTGTGTCATAAATTGCGACACAACAGGTCGAAATTCAATTCTAATTTTATTAATTAAAGTAAATAGAATATGAGCAAAAAACAGCGCTGGACAACATGAGAGTTTTCACTCTGCCAAACTGTTGCAAATAAACAGTTTAAACAGTCCCCTTTTATACATTTTACTTCCATGTTTGTGACGTAGTAGAGGTACTCTGCATATGCTTGAATTGATGTTTGGGGGTCCTTTTCTACCTCCTGGTTGTCGTTGAGGCCGAAGTAAAAATCTTCCTCTCTGTCCCGTAGCTGACCCCCTTATTCATGTCCCCGTTTGGGTCTGTTCGTTCCTGGAATTCTTCGAAGTGTTACCTGGTGATTGTCATGGATATCTTGTCTTTGCTGAGATGTTATCTGGTGATGTCTCTGCAGAAGGGGCGTCTGGCGACTGTGCCGGCGAATTTGTAGTTTAATCCTTACACTAGGCTTAACATAAATCTTAATAAACAATATAGAATCATAGAATCATAGAATCATAGAATGGTAAGGTTGGAAGGGACCTCAAGGATCATCTAGTTCCAACCCCCTGCCATAGGCAGGGACACCTCCCACTAGTACAGGTTACTCAAGGCCTCATCCAATCTGGCCTTGAACACATCCAGGGAGGGAGCAGCCACAACCTCCCTGGGCAACCTGTTCCAGTGCCTCACCACCCTTACTGTAAAGAACTTCCTCCTAACATCTAGTCTAAATCTCCCCTCTGCCAGTTTAAGCCCATTGCCCCTTGTCCTGTCATTGCAGGACCTTGTAAATAATCCTTCCCCAGCCTTCCTGTAGGCTATTATCTATATTATTATTATTAAATATCCTATTTTATAGCTCTTTACACTTGCTTACAACGTGGAACTTGGAGTACAGAGGTGGTAGGTGACTTGATAGATCACATCATTCCAAAATCAGCCCACCCTAACAGCAGCTGCCACAAAACAAAAAAAGGGGCAGCCTCCCTGTCTCCCTGTTCCTAACCACCCTTATCCCATCCCTGTACCGACTGTAGCTGCTGATGGGATTCGTTGAGCTGCAGCTAATGGATGAGGAGCAGAGGAGGTGAGGGGAGGAGAGGTGAGCCTGTGAGCTTTCTTAGCAGCCTGCAGTTGGCTGGGGTTAAGCTGTTGTTGTGGGTTTAAAGAGCAGACAGAGTGAAGCTCTCAAACGAATTGGAGAAAAAAACTCAGAAATATATTAACAGAGAGTGTTACAGATAGAAATTACAAAGCAGATACAGAATCCATAAGCGAACACCCCGAGTTTTTCCCCAACCCAAAACTAAAACTATCATCCCCGGTGCTCCAATCCTCCCCCCTCCCCATGCCACTGCCATCCAAGAGGCCTAAGCACAACCTCTGGAGGCCCCAAACCAGACCTATTCTTACATAGGATATCCTGATAAGGCAGCTCCCGCCTGGCACAAGGCTGGAGGGGGAGGAAAGGAGAACAAGCTGGCCTTGCCCTGAGCTTATGAAGAGATAGCAGAATTATGGGATTGAATAACAATCTTCCAGTCCCCAGAGGACTCTTTTTAACCTTACAGTTCCCAATCTGGACAGCCATCCATTAAACCACACCTCAGGCCAAGGTGCCTGGTGCCCTGCTGGCTGGAGCGTGCTACACCGCTCATGGTCACAGGTGTTTACAGTGCTGCAAGCTACAGTGTACAGCCTACTGAAAGTGCACCTTGGAGTTCCCTTTGGGAGCCTTGCATAACGCAGCTGCTTTCCTGCTGCACTGGGAGTAACCCAACACACTTGATCAATGTGTGCTCGGCAGAAACTGGTTAAACTAGTTTGCCATTGGAACACTCCCCTCCCCTCTCTTGGATCCTCTCCCATTTTCTGTAAATCATCACCTTCCTGGGGCTGCTGAAACTTTTTCCTCCTATCAGCTAGGCTGTGGTTTATATCTTGAAACTTAAGCCCTTGCTCTCTCAACCAGAGAGAGAAAGCTTTTTCTTTTTTTTTTTTTTATTTTTTATTTGTTGAAGCTTTTCCAAACCTTATTAACCACATCTTTAAAGCTGCCAAGCCCTTTATTCCAGGAAGAAGGATCTGCCACTTGTTAAGAGTTCATTCATGGTTAAGAAAACCTAAACTGGATGGTTTGCTGTTGGGACAACAGTGAGTGGGCATGATCTTGCTCACTCTGTGCTATACACATAGTTCCTGTTACTTATTATTTTCACTCCAAACTGATTAACAATAGAGCTCAGACTTTACATCTGCAGTTTAACTTCCAGGGTCTCAGCAAACCTGGAGTCTGGAGTGTTGTGTCCAGTTTTGGGCCTCTCAGTTCAAGAAGGATTTCAAGGAACTGCTTGAGAGAGTCCAGCACAGAGCCACAAAGCTGCTGCAGGCAGTGGAATATCTCCCTGCTGAGGACAGGCTGAGGGAGCTGGGGCTGGGAGCTTGGAGCAGAGGAAGCTGAGGGCTGCCCTCATTCATGCTGCTAAAGATGTGCAGGGCAGTGACAGGAGGACAGAGCCAGACTCTGCTCAGGGATGGCCAAGGACAAGACAAGAGGCACTGGGGGCAAGCTGGAGCAGAGGAGGTTCCATGGGAAGAGAAGGAGAAAGTTTTTCCTTGTGGGGGTGGCAGAGCCCTGGAGCAGGCTGCCCAAAGAGGTTGTGGAGTCTCCTTCTGTGGAGATCTTCAAAACTCCTCCAGAATCATTCCTGTGTGCCCTTCCCTAGGTGATCCTGCTGTGACAGAGGGCTGAACTGGGTGACCTCTCGTTGCCTTCTCCAGCCCTAACATTCTCTGAAACCCATCTCTAAGATTCTGCCTATGGTCAGTGAGCTGCAAGGGTTGAAATAATCTTTTGTGTTATTATAATTATGACTCCCCTGCCACTTAGTACTAATCACTTCAGCTCCAGAGCTGGTTACTCCAGATCCTTTGCTCCCTTTCCCAGCTTCTGTATTCTTGCCCTTACTTGCAGAACTTTGTCACCACCCTCTCACCAGGACTGATTCAATCTTCTCCTTATCACTCACTTACACCTATCTGGAGGGAGGCTGGAGGGAGGCGGAGGCAGCTTCTTCTCCTTGGTGGCAAGAGACAGGACCAGTGAAATGGATACAAGCTGCACCAGCAGAGCTTTAGGCTGGATATTAGGAAATATTTCTTCACTGAAAGTGTTCTCAAACATTGGAATGGTCTGCCTAGGGCAGTGCTGGAGTTACCATCCCTAGGGGTGTTTAAGTAGTGTGTGGACCTGCTGCTTAGGGGCATAGTTTAGTGTTGACATTTCAGTGCTAGGTCAAAGGCTGGACTGGATGATCTTGAAGGTCTCTTCCAAAAAAAACCTGATTCTATGATCCTCTGATCTGTGTGCTCATTCCCTTATTTTTTTCCTTTCCTCCCAGTCTTTCTTTATATTCTTCCCCCATTCTCATTCTCTGGTATGGCAAACCAGGAGTTCTGTTGCTAGTGTACCAAGTGAATATCAAATGCATACTTCCTGAAACCAGTTAAATGGTTCCTATTTCATGATGAGTCCTTACATGCTGTCTAGTCTCAGTCCAAACCTACCATGGTTGACACCCAACTGAACATGAGCCAGCAGTGTGCCCAAGTGGCCAAGAAGGCCAATGGCATCCTGGCCTGGATCAGGAACAGTGTGGCCAGCACAACCAGGGCAGTCCTTCTGCCCCTGTACTGGTGCTGATCAGGCCACACCTTGAGTGCTGTGTCTAGTTCTGGGCCCCTCAATTCAAGAGAGATGTTGAGGTGCTGGAAGGTGTCCAGAGAAGGGCACCAAGGCTGGTGAGGGGCCTGGAGCACAACCCTGTGAGGAGAGGCTGAGGGAGCTGGGGGTGTGCAGCCTGCAGAAGAGGAGGCTCAGGGCAGACCTCATTGCTCTCTGCACCTACATGAAGGAAGGTTGTAGCCAGGTGGTGTTGGGCTCTTCTGCCAGGCACCCAGGGACAGAAGAAGAGGACACAGCCTCAAGCTGTGCCAGGGCAGGTTCAGGCTGGATGTTAGGCAGAAGTTCTTGACAGAGAGAGTGATTGGCATTGGAATGGGCTGCCCAGGGAGATGCAGTCCCCATCCCTGGAGGTGTTTAAAAGGAGGCTGTATGAGGCACTTAGTGCCATGGGTTAGTTAATTAGAAGGTGTTAGGTGATAGCTTGGACTTGATGATCTTGAAGGTCTTTTTCAACCTGGTTAATTCTGTGATTGTGTGATTGTATGAGCTGCCCAGGACAGAAGTTCAGTGCTTTCTGTAAGGTGAAGGCGGAGATTGTCTTTGGGTTTTTTTGCCATGCAAATTGCTCTGTGCTTCATCACCATAACCTGAGGTCTTCTTTGTTATTTTATTTCCCCTCTAGATGCACTGTGCTTGTCAACATCAGGGACGGCAAAGGAAGAAGTAGCTCAGGGAGAACCTGACAGCCTTGTGAAATATTTCAGTGTTGTGTGGTGTAAAGCGTCAAAGAAGAAGCACAAGAAGTGGGAAGGTGATGCTGTTCTTATTGCAAAAGGAAAGTCAGTAATGCTGAAAGATATGGAAGGCAAAGACATTGGAAGAGGTACTGTAGATTTCCATGTTTGGGTTGGAAGGGACCTCTAAAGATCATCCAGTCCAACCCCCCCGCAGTCAGCAGGGACACCCTGCACAAGATCAGGTTACTTGGAGCTTTGTTAAGTCTGACCTTGAATATCTCCAAGGAAGGGGCTTCAACTGCCTCCCTGGGCAACCTGTTCCAGTGTTCCACTGCCCTCATGGTGCAGAACTTGTTCCTAACATCCACTCTAAATCTTCTCTAATTTCACAGAATCACAGAATTCCAACCAACCAGGTTGGAAAAGATCTTTCAGATCATCCAGTCCAACCTATCACCCAACACCTTCTAATTAACTAACCCATGGCACTAAGTGCCTCATCCAGCCTCCTTTTAAACACCTCCAGGGATGGGGACTCCACCACCTCCCTGGGCAGCCCATTCCAATGCCAATCTCTCTCTCTGTCAAGAACTTCCTCCTAACATCCAGCCTGAACCTGCCCTGGCACAGCTTGAGGCTGTGTCCTCTTCTTCTGTCCCTGGGTGCCTGGCAGAAGAGCCCAACCCCACCTGGCTACAACCTTCCTTCATGTAGGTGCAGAGAGCAATGAGGTCTGCCCTGAGCCTCCTCTTCTGCAGGCTGCACACCCCCAGCTCCCTCAGCCTCTCCTCACAGGGTTGTGCTCCAGGCCCCTCACCAGCCTTGGTGCCCTTCTCTGGATACATTTGAGCACCTCAACATCTTTCTGAAATTGAGGGGTCCAGAACTTACTTCTGTAAGTGAGGAACTGGCTTAAAATGGTTGTGCTCTGAATACCAGACACACAGCTCTTTAGGTCATTTAGACTGAAGGATGAAAAGACCAGCAGGGCTTGGGGGGAAGAAGGAGACAGAGAGCAAGCTTTTTATTTCCTTCATCTAAGGTAGATGCATGGGGGAGGCTGGGGGAGGCTCAATACCATTATTCACAGAATCACCAAATGCTAGTTCCAGGAGAGGATCTGGAAATGAATGGCTATTCTGCCTCAGCAGAGATGCCAAAGGAGGGATGGGCAGTGGATGTTAATTGCTTTGGAGAAGGTGTTAGAATTAAGAGAAAATACAGAGGTAAGCTTCCTGTAGATATTCCAGCCAGCAGTATGGCAGCTGGGAACTTGAGAGGTTGGATCTGGATTTCTCAACCACTCAAACAGCCAAGAATATTGTCTTTGTGGGAAAGACAAGCAAACAGCAACATTTTCCAGCCCAGCCAAAGTCAGCTGTGGAGACAATTTTTAGTCTTGTAGTTTTAGCAGCAGCTGCTGCTGTAAGACACAGTTTGGGTTGTTATCAGAGTTAAAAATAAGCCTTGCAAACTACAGGCTGCAGTCATCTTGAAGCATTAATTTTATTTTTTTTTCCCTGAAAGCAAAACAAGAATTAACTTTGCTAACTGAGCCAAAGATATTTTGTAAGGCAGGAGGATTGGACAAAATGTTGCCACAAAATATAATTTGATTAAATGGAAGGCTGAGATGATTTGTCTGCTATATTGTTATAACCAGGATATTGTGAACCTTATTAGTACCAGGCAATTATGATTTGCAAATCAAGCCTCTGACTTAGAAGTTAATTTGAATTTATTTATAGCAAAGCAATATATGCACAGACTTGCTTAAGTTTGAAAAAGGCTGAGGGAAAGGGAGTTGTGCCTGGAATGCAACAGCCACCACTCTCTTGTTCTTGTGGTTTTAGTTTTTCAACTTCTGTCTTCTTGAATTAGCAGAAAACACAACAGAAAAATAAAGACTGCTAAAAGTACTCCTGGAGTCCTGTGTGCAGTTCTGGAGCCCCCAGCACAGGAAGGACATGGAAGTGTTGGAGTGGGTCCAGAGGGGGTCATGAAGATGCTCAGAGGGCTGCAGCAGCTCTGCTCTGAGGAAAGGCTGAGAAAGTTTGGGCTCTGCAGCTTGGAGAAGAGAAGGCTTCCAGGAGACCTTAGAGTAGCCTTCCAGTATCTGAAGAGGGCCTACAGGAAGGCTGGGGAGGAACTATTGACAAGGTCTTGCAATGCCAGGACAAGGGGCAATGGGTTTGAACTGGCAGAGGGAAGATTTAGACTGGATGTTAGGAGGAAGTTCTTTCCAGTGAGGGTGGTTAGACACTGGCATAGGTTGCCCAGGGAGGTTGTGGCTGCTCCCTGCCTGGAGGTGTTCAGGGCCAGGTTGGATGAGGCCTTGAGTGAGCTATGCTAGTGGGAGGTGTCCCTGCCTATGGCAGGGGGTTGGAACTAGATGATCCTTGAGGTCCCTTCCAACCTTACCATTCTATGATTCTAAAAGCCTTTTGGCTGTGCATGGTGGTGTCAGGGAGCACAGGGGTGCCAGTGTCACTGGTGCTGGCTTGCCCAGGCCGAGTTGCTCTCAGTGCTGGTTGATTCTGAGAAAATCATTAATTGGCCAGTTTTAGTGAAGTGGGTTTTACATTCCTCCAATTGCTCTACAAGCCCTTTGAGTGGGAAGGAAAGGTGCAGTGGTGGTGCTTAACTCCAGAGTTGTATTTAGTGCTAGGAAACTTACACTGAGTGTGAAGGAGCATCCAGCATTATTATTATTATTTTGAAATGGGAAGAAAAGGGCAAAGGATGATTTTATTATTTTTCCTCTTGTGCTGGTTTGAGGCTAGTTGGAATATTTTAATAAAATAGATGATAGACTGTGAGAAGCAAACAGTGGTGATGTCTGCTTCACTCATAGGCTTGCTGAGATGTGTAAGAACAAGGACACAAGCATAGATAAGGCAGAGAGTCTCTCTTCCTGGGAGCTGCTGTGTCTGCTGCTTTCTGCTGTGTAACCCAGCTCATCACTCTGCTTCTAACCCCCCTGGCTGATCCTTCAAACTCACCTTGCACATAAGGCAAACCCTGGGGTAAGGTAGAGGGGTGGAAAGAAGGTGGAAGGGTGGTTGGGAGCCCCTCCTGGGCACTCTGATTTCTGGGAGGGGGAATTGTGTTTCTGTATTGCCTTTAACTTGTCTATGTCTGTAACTATTCCAGTCTATTGTGTATATCTCTGCTTGTACATTGTGCTGAGCTGTAAACAGAGCTTCAGTCCTTAACTTCCAGCTGGCTGAGTCTAGTCTGGGTGATTTTCATAGAGTGGGGGGTAGGTAACTCCCAGACCATCACATCTCTAGCCATACTAGGGTTGGATATAACAAGGAGCAGGGAAACCTAAAACCAGCACAGGCTGTAGCTTGTTTTTGAGGCAGAAGAACATTTTGCTTTGTGGCCAGCAGGGCAAGAGAGGGGATTTTGCCTCCACTTCTGGTGTCCCCAGCATAAGGACACAGAGCTAATGCAAGGGCTGGAGCACCTCTGCTGTGAGGATAGGCTAAGGGAGCTGAGGTTATTTAGCCTCAAAGAGAAGAATCCAGGCAGACCTCAGAACTACCTTCCAGTACCTGAAGGGATCCTACAGGAAGGCTGCAGAGAGACTTAGTTCCTCAGAGTGTCTAGAGACAGGACAAGGGGGAATGGTTTGAAGCTGAGGCAGAGCAGGGTTAGACTGGAGTTGGGGAAGAAGTTCTTTAGTCTGAAGGTGATGAGACTCTGGAACAGGCTGCCCAAGGAGGTTGTGGCTGCCTCCTCCCCGGGGGTGTTCAAGGCCAGATTGGATGAGGCCATTGAGCAGCCAAGTCTAGTTGAGAAGTGTCCCTGCCCATGGTACAGAGGTTGGAGTAGATGATCTCTGAGGTCCCTTCCAGCCTGAGCCATTCTGTGCTTCTATGAATTTCTGCCCTGAAAATTTCCTAATTNCCCCGGGGGTGTTCAAGGCCAGATTGGATGAGGCCATTGAGCAGCCAAGTCTAGTTGAGAAGTGTCCCTGCCCATGGTACAGAGGTTGGAGTAGATGATCTCTGAGGTCCCTTCCAGCCTGAGCCATTCTGTGCTTCTATGAATTTCTGCCCTGAAAATTTCCTAATTCCTCAATAGTATATTACAGAGAGTTTAGGAAATGCTCTCTTGTGATCTGTTCTGTGTTATAGAAACAGTTGTTTCTGGCAGCTGTATAAATATCTGAGCTTTGTAGATTTGCCTTTCCTAAGTTCCTCTCTGTCCTTAAAGCTCATCCTGTCTTAGAACTGGACTCTCCAGACTGGAATGCAAAAGATCCTGCACAAGGATACAGCTGTGTTCAGTATGCTCAGCCTGAAGCTGTGCAGAGGTAATGACAAACAAAAATGCAGAGCAAAGGAAAGGTCTTAAATGCCCTTTCCAGGCACCTCCCTTAGGAAGGCCATGTGCATTTCTTGTGTTCTGGCATCTCCAGCTCTTTCCTGAAAGCAAGCAGTGTTCTTCAAAGAGCCAAGCAAGGCTTGCTGTGTGCTTTTGGACTACATTTAGAGGATGGGAAGAAAAATACCTCCCTTTTGCTTTGGGCCAGGATATTTTTGAGCACTTTGCTTAGTCTGTGAAACACCTCAGTGACTTTTTTCCTCTTAAAAGAATTAAAATCCAAGATATACACCTCCCAACCTTTCACATTTCTAGAAGTGGGAGAGCTGAGCTTTGCAAGCACTTCCCAGCAGTCTTTATAAGTTATGTTTGTGAGATAAAATGAGTGTAAACCTTTGGGAGGCTATGCCTCTTTCACAGGTGAGTGCTTTAACTGCTACTCTACAGTCAAGCCTTTTGGTGTTCTCACCCCACTGAGGACTCAGATCCATTCATCCAAAGTGCCACACATTCAACACTTAGGGTAAAGAATGTGCCTGAGTCTAATTCTGAGGTAGAGATGTGGCTTTGACCTTGCTAGGTTCAGAAAATAAATACTCTGTGTCTCCTGTTTCTTATGTGAGAGCTTCAAGCACTAGAATGCTGTTCAGAAGAAGGCCCTGCCTGTCTTTCCTATGTATATGGCTTAGAGGAAAGCAGCAGCTGTAGCTGTATTTTGTCATGAGACTTAATGGTAGCTGCTCAGACTGATTCCCTAGGGGGACATTAAAAAAAGAATGCATCACCTCTCTGGTCAGGTTTTGAAAGGGCAAACTCTTCAGCTGATTGATACATCCTGGCAGCCATCAGAGCGTGGGTAGAAGTCAAGATCTCAGATGCGTATGAATCCTTAACAGTAAAAAGCTAATTTAAAATGGTTTTAAAAGTAGGCTATTTTGTGGCTCCACAAAAACACTCCTACATTTTCTTGCTAGTGATCTGCAGAGATCTAGGGGTGTTCTTGTTAGGCCACAGAAGGAAAGAAGTGGTCTAGAATGGTCATCATTACTTTTGAGCAAGCTTAAAACCAAGGCAAGCTGCGGTGTTTTATGAAATGGGGCTTTGAACAAGTGTTTGGCATTCAGTAGAACTGGTTGGCAATGACTGCACATTTGCTCACATATTTTGCTCTCTTGCTTCTGATTGTTAGCACTCAGATGTCCATCTCTGTTAAGGAGGGAGATGAGTTCCTATGTGTGGCAATTGAAATCACACCAGAACCATGCAGAATGTTAGGGCTTGGATGAGACCTCTAAAAATGGTCAAGTACCTCAAAAGATCAGCAAATACCTGGTCACAGGTTTGGTTTTCCTTCCTTCAGCTGAGTGCTGGTGTTAAGGAAGTAGTCTTTGCCTCGTTGTCTGGACTAATCCATGTTTTATCTTATTTTAGGTACTGGATATAAATCTAAAGTGCTTGAGAGTCTTGATGAAGGTCAAACACTGATGGTTGGAGGAAAAGAAATTGAAGTGCTGAGCGTAATTGCAGCAGACGACTTCAGCAGTGGCAGATGCTTTCAAGCTGGAGCAGGGACTTGTGACAGAGTCCCAGTTGCTTTATCTCAAACCAGTATGAAACCATTCAAAACTGTCTGTCAAGCCAGCGCTAGAGAGAATATCCTCAGAGATCCTCAAAGCTGCAAACCTCGCCACAATCCAAATGCTTCAAGTAAGAACCAGACCTTTAAGTTTCTTTAAGCACCCTCTGGCTCTCAAGAAACCATTGTGTGTGTAACCAAAATGTTCATATTCCCCAGTGTATTCCTGTAGAACTTCTGACACACACTGCTGGTGCTTCTAGTGAGGGTTTTATCAGCTGTGTTTCTAACTCAAAGTTTGGCATAGTTATGGATGGCTGCAGAAACAAGTTAGAGTAGTTTCTGAGTGTTCTGCCAAGAAAAATGAGTTTATTGATCAGAGAAACAATTTGACATATTCTTGACATTTTAGATGAGTTGCAGCTTCCCACTGGGAGCAGTGAAGCACTAACATCATATAGCAGCACAGTAATTACAGTGGAAGATCAGTAATAGAGAGGTTAAGTTCGATTCACAGCGTCATAGAATGGTTTGGGTTGGAGGGGACCTCCAAAGGTCACTCAGTCCAAACCCCCTGCACTGAGCACAGACATCCTCCACTAGATCAGGTTGCTCAGAGCCTTGTTGAGCCTGATCTTGAATATCTCCTGGCATGGAGCTTCCACTACCTGTCTGGACAAGCTGATATGCTGTTGGTAAATGCATTTTCTGTCTGAGAATGGTCAGTGTATTAAACAGCATTTTTAGCAGACATAGTTTCACAGCTTGCATTGTGTATGGAAGGCACCCTCAAAAGGCATCTTGGCCAAGCCCCCTGCACTCAGCAGAGACACCTCCAACTACAGCAGGCTGAACAGGGCCACATCCAGTCTGATCTTCAGTGTCTCAATGGATGAGACCTGAACCACATCCCTGCACAGCCTGTTCCAGGATTTCATCACTGTCATTGTGCAGAACTTCCTCCTGATGTCCAACCTACATCTCCTCTGCTCCAGTTTTAAATCATTGCCTCTTGTCCTTCTAAACAGTCTCTCCTCAGCCTTCCTGTAGGTCCCCTCCGGATACTGAAATGCAGCTCTAAGGTCTCCCTAGAGCCTCCTCCTCCCCAGGCTGAGCAGCCCCAAGTCTTTCAGCCTGTCCTCATAGCAGAGGTGCTGCAGCCCTCTGTGCATGTTGATGGCCTCCTTTAGACCTGCTCCAGTGGGTCCATGTGTCTCTTGTGTTGGAAGCCTCATATCTGGACACAGCATTGCAGATGAGGTCTCAGCAGAGCAGAGCAGAGCAGAGTGGCAGAATCCCCTCTCTCGACCTGCAGGCCACACTTCACTGACTTTTTTTCTGTAGCGCTGAGTTAGAGACATAACAGCCTTGGATAACAGACTAGAAGTGATGCTTTTCTACAATACTTGTCTGTGTTTTGAACTTCAAGATTCCCTTGTTATGCCAAAACCAAATGCCAGTCACCAGTGGCTGTTCAACAAGGCTGCTTTACCTGTGGTGGATGTAGTTGTGGATCCTTACATCGCAAATCATCTCCGACCACACCAGAGGGAAGGAATTCTATTCCTGTATGAATGTGTGATGGGAATGAGGTAAGAGAACCACTATCATCCTGTTGCCTTCCAATGCCTCTCATATTTCCTGTTCAAAATGAGACAGTTTGAATGGGAAGATCTGAGGAACTGTTCCATTTGTTAGTAATTTTCCAGGAGGAAAGACCACACAGGTGTGTTGTGCCCTGGGTGTAGCACTGTGCTTTCTGTGACCTTTCCAGATGGGATGAGAAGCCAGTGCACCAAAAGACATAGTTTCAGTCTATTGCATGCTAAACCACTTTGCTTTCCAGGATTTATAATTAATATTATTTACAATTATTCATAGAATTTATCATTCAGGCATTCATATAATTTAGAATCCAGGCACAGCATCACAGAATCACTGAACTTTAGAGGTTGGAAGGGACCTCCAGACATCATCCAGTCCAACCTCCCTGCCAAGCAGGATCACCCAGGGTAATTCACACAGGGATGGTTCACACAGCCAGGTTTTCAAAGTCTCCAGAGAAGGAGACTCCACAGCCTCT
>VWZE01022139.1:6850-34389 GCA_013396675.1 Eubucco bourcierii
CAATCTCTGACCTGGTCCTGATCTTTCTGGATGATCTGTGTATCTCCAGGACTTCCTGTCTTGGCAGGAGGCTTTCAGGTGTAGGCAGGATGTCTTGTGATGCGCAGTCTCAGCACGATATCACGCTGGTTATGCAGGCCGATTGCATGGAGGCATTTAGAGACTGTTCCTTGTGAACTCTTGGTAGGCAGTCTTCAGGCAGTTCAGGATACAATAAGGCAGTAGCAAGCAGGCAAGCATGCTTGCTTTACCCTTTTTAGAGCAGAACACAGGGCTTGCACAAGGCAGGCACAAACTTGAATGTGTGTACCTTATTTACCACAGGATGTAAATGGCCCAGGTCCCCAGACTCAGTGGCTCCAGGTCCTTTGTCCTCTTTCCCACAGTTGCTTCTCCACAAAACAAGAAGGGAGAGCAGAAAACCATACCTGGGCAAACCAGGACATGTATAAGCCTATTTTGGCCTGCTTAGGCCTACCACGACACTGAGATCTTTAGTATGATATCTCTAAAATACAGTGGCTAAGACTTCTGCCTTAGTACTAGAAAAAGACTGAACTCGCTCCACATTAGCTTTTCTATGTATCTTTTTCAAATCACTGAAGACTGACTGAAATTATGAGGAAGTGCTTTAAGATTAGTTTATGGTAGCCAAATAAATAGATCAGATAACCATGGATATGTTTTGAAGTAACTGATTTAATTAATTTTAATAGGTCATAAAGCTTGCTTTTGAAGAATTTGAACTGGAAAGAGGCTATGATACTCTTACTGTTGGAGATGCTGGGAAAGTTGGTGATACCAGAACAGTGTTGTATGTGTAAGTACTGAACTTAAAAAAATTTCCTTGGAAGCTCGTTGTCACATGTTGTTCCTTCTGAGTCATGAGATATCTATTAAACATTATAATTTGGATGTGTACAATTTGTTTATATAATGTAAACTTGAAATACTGTGAATGACACTGATTCATTACAAAATTTATTCCAGATCTTTAGTAGCATCTTTACAGGTTTTAGTATCACTAGGTTTAAAAAAAAAAAAAAAAAAAAAAAAAAAGAAAAAGAAAAAAGGCAAAACAAAACCAACAAACCACCCCCACAAAAAACCCAAAAAACATCAAACCAATTACTCTCTGTATAGATCTAATTGTATGCACCAACAATTAAGAAATTTTTTAAAAGAGTCTCCGATTTCCTTAAACAAAATTCAACTTTGTGTAAAACAAATAACCTATTGGTTAATTTCAAAGGTTGTATACTTCAAATTGGATTTGTGAGCAAAATTGTAATGAAAGCATGTAAGCCACTGCTCACTGAAGTGAAACACTCTTCATGGATTAATAATATAATACCTAGAAACTGTAGTAACTTAGTAAATAAGAAGGAAGCTCAACCCTAGGCAGCTAATCTTAAGATAGTTATTCAACACTGCCTGGGTTAATGGAAAGAATAGGAACCTGTACAGATTGGTTAGTTTTTTCTACCTTAATCTTCTCATTTTGGCTGCATATGTCCATTTTTCTTCCTTCATAATAGGAACTTGTGGTCATGAGATACTTTAGCTGTAGGTTTTAGAGGGTTAAGTTAGCATATAAATATTGATAACTGAACACAAACCAAAATTGCAGTGTTAATATATATAGGGGAAAGTAACAGCATATTTTTTTTCTAATTATATTCCTTGGCATTGCATAGAAATGTACTGGATAAGGACAGCATTACAAAAAAATTGATATAAAGAATCCACCATCACTTTGAGGTATTTTTAATCCATGTACATTATTTAAATCTTTATTTTATGTAATTTTAACAAATGAATGCCCTTAATGCCCACATAATTTATTTGAAGTTTAAATTAGAATATTTTTGGAGGGACAGATCTGGTGGCAGTCACTATGTGTATTTGTTTATGAATTTACAATACTTATAAATGGCTGCTTTCTGAACTATGATATCAAAGTACATTGAACATTCATATTTTAATTTGTCTTGAAAGCTAAGACTGGAAAATGATTTGCATGATGCATGTGTTTCTTGCATGGCAATACCAAGTATCATCTATGAAATTAATTGCAAATTCTTTGAAAATTATATGTTTAATACCTCAAATACAGGAAGCCCCAAGTATGACAGTACAATGTCACAATATTTAATCACAATAATTAATCTGAATTTCTAATGTGGTACTGTTTTTGCAGTTGTTATACGCTGGATTTTACAATATATTATGAAATACTTTGTATTTAAACTATCACAGATATGCTCCATTTCATTTGCCTTAGAGAAAGGTCTTCTCTAGATGCAAAGTAACTTTCCTCATAAAACAGTAGGTCCTCTTGTAGACTATATTATCATGAGAAAGCTCATAACTAAATGTCAAAGTGATTTTCTTACCAAAATTTTATATTAGTTTGCTTTAATAACTTCTATTATATTTAATGAGGTTTAGGAGTGCCTTGCAGGTTTTTATTCTTCTCAGGGGCATGAGGAAGCTTATAGCAAAGACCTTTCTGGCTAGATTTAATTTATAATTTCTCAGAGTCTCTTAAAATGCAGTATTACTTTTCTTATAATGGAATATTAGGGTTTGGAAGGGACTTCCAAAGATTAACTAGCCCAATCCCCCTGCCAGAGCAGGACTAACTAGAGCAACTCACACAGGAACACATCCAGGTGGGTTTTGTATATGCTGAGCAAGTTTCTGTAGGCAGGTTAAATGCCAGTACTTGTGCAGAAATGCTACAAAATATCACTGTAGAAACTCATGCATTTGATTGTAAGATTTCATTTGGTTTGAACTAAATTTAAGAAGTAAATATATTTCCAAATTAATACTTGATTTCTAAGTGGTTTGAAACTTTTCCCTTTGTATGAAATTGTTGTATCTGAACACACAAACCTCAGCCTCATGCAAACTTTTCTAGCTCTCATATGCTGAAAGCTACTTTTGGGTGAAGCTACTTTTGGGTGCTTTACCGTAAGCTCAGTACTCAAAACTTTACAACTCTGTTATACGAGGATATTTATAAAGCAGCTATTCAATTAACACTGAAAAGTAGATAGTAGCAGGTCAGTAAGAGGGGAGCTTTAAATACTTAATGGCAAGAAGACTGAGGGAGACAACAAGGATCACAATACATAAGTGATTACTCTTAGCACAAGCTTTCTAAAATAGTATGCAAACTTGCAGTCATTCAAAGGTATCTGTGTAACCTCAATGTAGCAGCTCTACAGCTAGTGGGGAATAGGAGGGGATGCTGATGTTTAAAAGGAAAAAAAAATAGACTATCCAACTCTAATTTTTTTAATAAATTGGAAAAAAATACTAGAAAATATTTTCAAGTTTATATAAAATAACATTATACTTCAAATAAGAGCACTTTATTTAAAATCAGTTTAATGTGTTTCTATGACAATGTACTTGGCGTTTTGAATAGGAATATGCTGGATTTTATTTTTTTAAGAGAGTCTGATTTTTGTATTTTTAGTTAATGTTCTAGAAAATCTTAACAGCTTAATTAAAGGTGGGTATGCCCATCATTTTTTTATTTTTAAGAAATGCTTCATCTGTAAACCTTACTTGTTGAAAATGTAGCAATACCATTTTATGCAATATGTGTATACAGCAATATAACTTACTGAAAATGAATCTAAATATGTCTGGGCCATAAAGTTTTGACTGCAGTTATTTATCATATTTAACACTAGAAACTAGTGACTACCCTTACAAAATAATTCACTAGTGATAATCATACTAGGTGAACATTTCCTGTAATGCCCTGTTTCGTGTTCTTAAATTCTTGTCGATTAAACTAATACTTTGCTTTAGAAAGTCTGTTTTGCCTGCAAATGCTTCAGTTCTTTTCTTGCAGCAGTTACGTTAAAATTTAATTTACTTTTTAAAAATGACACCCTTAAAACATGATTCGTTTAACATTTTGTGTATAGAGAACTTGTAATATTTTTTTTCTCTAATACAAAGAAGAAATTGCAAATTAGTGATTCATAGTCAGCCACTTATGCCAGCTGTCTCAGTACACAGACAACCATCCACAACAGAGAAATCCTTTTTCTAGCAAAACTGTATCCTTTTCTTCTATTCCCACTATTTGAATTCAGGTATTTATTGAGACCATTTTGTGCTGCTTATGTATCCTGAATCAGGGCTTAACATTGTGGACTGTTTTTTAGTTAAGTGTTTTAAATGGAAAGAAAGGCTAGAAATTAATTGTTATTGCTTTGTTTTCAGAACATAATCTTCAAAATGTATATATGCTATTTTAATTTACATGTCCATTTCTTCAAGCATCTCCTAAAATACTTTTTTTTTTTCCTATGTAACTTGCTGTCTGATGAGGTATTTCTCTTTTATAGGCTACCTGTGTTACTAATTTATGTGAATGTCACAACTATATCAACAATTATTATTTTATCAATGAAAGTATAGTCATTATTCTGGCTATAACCCAGCATCTTTTTGAACATGTGCAGTTCCTAATTAGTTTGTCAAGCAACTCAGATTTTCAAACTAAGCAGCTGCTTTACTTTCATTCTTACTATTAACACAGGTCAAACTGTGCAACATAAACTATTTATCACTGTGTCTGATCAACTTCCATACTTAAAGAACTATGCTCGGTTTGTTTGCTTATGCTGGACTAAAATAGGTTTAATTTTCTCCAACTCCTCTCCTGCAACTATAGTATCATAATACTGTTAAATACTTACTGACAGGTTGTAACCAAAAATATTCTAGACCATATGACAGCATGCTTGACCATTAGGACAGCAGTTCTAGGTGGACAGGCAATAGTAGCTAATAAGAGTAGTCCATTTTGCTCAGATGGAAAGCTCTTTTTAAAAACTTATTTTATTTGTAGCATATCAGAGTGAGAAACCAAAATATTTCAGATATGAGGTGTACCGTTTCTCGTTCATAACCTTTTAGGACAAGAATTTAGATGCAGGACAAAGAAGAATCCTGTAGCTTGCCTCAGGTTTCCTTAGTTCTCTCCTTGTTTCTGATAAGCCTCTCCTTTTAAAAGTCTTAAGACTTTTTTTTTTTTTTTTGCATTAAAGTTGCAACAGTGTTACTATCTGATTGATTATCTTTCAAATATGTTTTGGAAGAATCTAAATCCTGGTTACTCCTTTATAACATCTTTCTTGAAAAACTCTGCTTCTGAGACACCTTGTCTCAGTTTAACGCAGTATTTATTTTGCTTATCTTACACATTCATTTTCCCCTTAAATTTAAGAAATTATTGAGTTATCTGAATGGAGTAAATGAGGTTACAGTAAATTCTTCTGGACTTATGTGCTGTAGGGCGTATAAGTCATTTTGTTTCACTTTCGAAAAACATGTCAATAAAAAACAACAGTAATCAAAACAAGTTTACACTATTTAATTCATGCAGTCCTTCACATCTCCAGTAGCTTCATTACTTAAAGTTTTAGATAGGAATAACTTTTTCAAAATGTGTCATTTTTCATTTATATGCAGTCATTGAAAAAAACCTTTTTTTTCCTCCTCGTTGTTCTAATCCATATAAAATGGTTTTATACAAAGAAGCTGACCAGAACACTAGGAGAATATATTCTAAATAGTCCTAAATAATAGATTAACAGTTTAGAAGGCTGTGGGTAGTAGTAATAGTGGTTCTAATTTATGCCTCTGCAAATGAGTTTACAATTTTTCCTACATGCAGACTCACTGGATCCAGTGTTCCTGATCTTATTGTGAGCATGAGCAACCAGATGTGGCTTCATTTACAATCTGATGATAGCATTGGCTCACCTGGATTCAAAGCTGTTTATCAAGGTACGGAATTAACTGTTTTAAAATCCTGTTGTAACTTCTTTCATTGCATCCCAACAAATTTATTGAAAATATGCATTTAGTGCTTTTACAAATTTAGAAGTTTGGTACTAACTCTTTTCTTTTAATTGGTGGCTAATGGAGATACAGATTTGCAAATACCCACAAAATTACTAAAAAGAATTTGAAGTGACAAAGTTTGTTGTTTTGGTTTTTTTTGCTTCGAGGTAAATACAAACTACACATTTCTATCATATTTTTAAAAATATTATGTTCTGCTAACTTGTACAATTGTTTCTGTTGTATATAATTTGAAAATGACAGTTAGATTTGTCAGATGTTACTGGGGTAGTTACAATGGTTGTTTTAATGCCGTACCAGTGATCATCACCGACTTAGGTTAAGATGATTTTGTTATTTTGTCAATTTAGTGGAAGAGTTACATGATGTTATGTACTCCTTTCTACACTTTTCACTAAGTCTCTGTTGTTTGCAGTTCTTTAACAATGTGTATCAGCATACATGGAAACTTATCTTACCTGCCACAGTCTGCTAGTATGTAAATGTGCAATACAGTCCACCAAATAAAGCGTATCACTGTGATGTTATGTTCCTCAAGAACCTTGCATATTTTCTAGATGGAAGGTGGGTTTTGCCTGATATCCCAACTCTCCACAGAACCAAGCAGCTTAAGTAGATGAAAATATTCATGTAAAATATGAAATATCTTTATTGGCTGTCCTCTGAAAAGACAGATTTGAGTGTGTGAATTACAATAAATAGGAACAAAATATAAAAAGAAAACATAGTAATAGGTGAAAGAAAAAGAAAAGGTTAGGGTAAAACACAAAGCTCAAAGTTTTCCTTGAATGACTTAAAAGGTTTTTTTCCAAGCACTACACTGCAAACAGTGATTTCCCTGAATGCATGTCTAACTGTGAGCTTTCTAAAAAAAGCCTAATTCCAATATTTTTCAGTACATTTTATCAAATTTCTAAGCAATAGCAAATTTTTTTAATCACTATTGGTAGTGCAGTGACCTTTTTAAACTAGTTTTGTGTTTGTAAAAATAACCAAAGCAAATAACAACAATCATCAAAAAACCCACAAAAACTCCCAACCGACCAACTGAAGAAACCCACAAGACTGCACTGATTTAAGCTTTCCTGTGTACTACAACTGTATGCAAAATAACTGACATTTATTCAAGCAACTGGAATATATTTTTGAAAACTTTTTTTCTGATAGTCTCAGGAGGCGAGAACTATCTCGTTCAAAAAAACATTAATAATGAAGAGCTTAAAGGTTTACTGCTCGTTTGAGCGTCAGTACAAATTAAGGTGGTAAACTTGACATTTTCAGCTGCTTTCAGGGAGTGATATATTTCCTGACATCTCCAGGAGTTCTTAATAACTTCAAATTATATAAAATGATCAGGATTATAATACTGGTTCACCAGATTTCTTTTATAACACTGTTATGAAGTAAAGGATAGACTAGTGAACTAAATCCATTTGTTTACATAACCTTGTAATGCAGGAATAAAAAGTGAACTCTAAACAGTCTATGAAGCAGATGCTATTATATTGGTTGTCAAGATGTCTGGAAGTCGAAAGATTAAATATTTTTATCAGATTGACAGGCTTACAAGTTTGAATGGGAGAAAAACCTCAAACTTAATAACATTCTAAAATGTTCATGTGTAAAAGTTCAAGCTGACTGTCACCTGCTTTAATGTCAGTATGGTACAGCTGATGGGAGCACAAACACTGAAGGAGCTTAATAATCATCTGGGGTGCAGCATCTACCTTGGACCTTAACAGCCATAAACCACCTATTTTTAGATGTGCTACACTCATGACACGAGTGGAATAAATTGGGCTCAGGCATATTGTTCACCTTATCATTCCTCTTCTCGGCTGCAATGCTGGACCCTATCAAGAAAGTTTCCAGGCCCAGCTTCTTGACTTTGCATCAGTATTTGTACCAATAGAGGGCATAATACCATATTATCATAGAATCATAGAATCATAGAATGGTAATGTTGGAAGGGACCTCAAGGATCATCTAGTTCCAACCCCCTGCCATAGGCAGGGACACCTCCCACTAGTACAGGTTACTCAAGGCCTCATCCAATCTGGCTGGATAAGCATGGCAATGACTATGTCAGCCCATCCACATAACAGGTAAATGTATGTGTGCTTGGACCTGTATGAAAAAGCGGCATAAACCAAATCTTTCTGGATTCGAATCTGCCTAAATACCATATCAGATTGCAACCTGCTGGGCATGTGATCTTAACCCAAGGTCAAAACACCATCAAAATTCAGCACAAGAGGAAAACTAATAATACACAAAAAAATGCATGACATGTCTTGTTTGCTGTGTCCCCATTGCTAACTCTTTTGTCAGATTGACATCTTTGGAAAGAGAAAGAAAGCATATCTTCCTTTAACATAGCCCAGGATTCTCAAATAGTCAAGAGGACAGGAGCAAAGAAGGAAGGAGGCTCAATGTAAAACTAATTATGGAAGTTACAGCTAAAAATAATATACAGCATTTTGTAGTTGCAAGGGGGGCAGATGCAATGAACTCTTGAAGTTCATCAAAGAAGCTTCATAGAGATTTCAGTGGAAATTGTCCATTCCTGAAAAATGCTAAAAGTTACTGGACTGAGTCAATCCTAGAGGGCAGGATTTGTCCTGCAAAGACAGAAATAAAAAGATAAATCCTAAAGATGCTTTAATTATTTTCTTTCTTTGTTTTCTTTTTCTTTTCCTTTCCTTTTTCCCCTTCAGAAGAGTGCTTTTAGAACAACACTTCCTCCTTTCTTCTTCTTTACTGAAATACAATAAAGTACAATTGAGTTATTTGCAAGTCCAAATGCAGTGAAATCAGCTTTCCTATTTTGAATACTACCAGGGCATCTTTCTCCCTCTTTGCCCATGGATACTTCCAAAGCTAACATTTTTCATTTGAGAAGTGACTGCTTCTGTTACGTGCATTAGAAGCAAACCATTCGTAAGGCTCTCACAAATCTCACAGATCACATCTCTTTTAATCTTCCGTTTTGTTTGGTGAGATTGGACTCATCACACCTGGTCTTTAAACAAGAGGAACACCTGTTGTAAGATGCACCAGTGGATACTCAGGATAAATAAGACCCTTTTGTTTTCCAAAATTCTCAGATGCCATAGGCTTGAACTTTTGATATTTTCTTTTATGTTTGAAGATTGTGAGAAAAAGCAGTGCTTGTGTGTAGAAGATGACATGTACATTTACAATATATATCACAGAGCAGCAGTATTTTGGAAGTATTCTTGCTATTATTGAATAACTACTTTTCTGTAATAACATTGGTAGGACAGGGCTCAGAAAAGTATATGCAAAGTGAACTGAAGCACTTCTTTTACCTAATGATAATTCTTTGTTCACATTTATGCTTTGAGATACTATCATTATCTAATTTTAATGCATTTATTGTATGCTAAATTGATTTTCCACAGTGCCAGTTCTTAATTGGGATGTCGTGTGTTGATAATTTAAGTGGTTGAAAAACGTCCAAATATATTGTGACAACCAAGTTTATAATCTAAAATATCATCTTGTTTGCATGACGTGACCAATTTTCCGTAAAACTGTGTTAACTACTGCTAATTATATTTTCATCTTTTAACTTTTTAGAAATAGACTCCTATGTTGTCTGTTCCATTGCTTTGCTTAGGATCCATGTTGGCTTTACAGTCCTATAATTATGCAGGTCAATTTGCTTGCACTTTAAAAAATACTAGTATCTGACTGATTCCTGTCTGGATAAAATGTGACGTCTTTATTGTCTTAATATAATTTTTGGTAAAGATGTTCAAGGATATTCTGTTGTAAAAGGAGATAAAGCGCAGCTCTCTTCCAGTTTGAGGGGACAGATTATATGCATGCATGATAGTACAATTCCTTGAGTGCTCTTTTCTCTGCTTTTTTGAGGCAGTTATTACCTGTGATCTTGTCCAGTCAGCTGGAACCACCCTTGTCCTCCATATGTTCTTCAAGATAATTGCTAATAATTCACAGGCTGCTTCAGTTTCAGTATTTTAATGTGAATTTAATTAGGCCCCATTCCTTCAAATATGTCTACATTTTTTTAATAGTCCTTAATCTGTTCTCTCCCTAAGCTGTCCTTTCATTAATTTTACTTAAACTGTTGTTATCTACCTTCCCACCCCACCACCCCACCCCCTGGAAAAGTGAAGGTGTTCTTCATTCTCTTTTCCTGCTAGACACTTTTCTATTATATGTAATGACTTTCTACAAACTCTTCTGTTGTTACCTTGGCTCATTCTGTCGTTCACCCTTTCATAAGAATCATCCTTACTCTGATAATTTCTGGAGGCAACTGCACTTGCTTTTTATTGTACTTCCTACTTTCCACTGTAACAGGCTAACTCGCATTCCACAGGATATGACTGGGCACTGCTCAACCTTTTCTATAGACAGACTCTTTCTATTAATAAAGAAATATGAGTTCTGTAGTTTGAACAATACGATGTTCCTCATCACGAAACACTAAAGCAGAAACATACAGTGAAACCAAAAGGATGTTGGTAATAGACAATAATAGTCAGTAGCAGACAATAATGAATGTTTAAGGAAAAATAAAGTATCCAGTAATAACCCTTAGGGTACTTTCCCAGTTTCCAGTCATGTCTGGCTGAAGTACTTCCTCTTTGTATCTCAGTAAGATTTTCTTCCCTGTATTTGTCCAATCACTTTTTGAGCACACATTTCACCTCCCCAAAATATTTTTTCACTTCAGTTGGTCCTCAGTTCCTCACAAACAATAACTTCTACATTTTCTCTTCCTTCCCTTCATCTAATGTATACTTTTTCTTTATACAGAGGAGTGGAATTGCATACAATATTTCAACATGCAAGTGAAATTGGGCTTTGCGTGATGTCAGAATACTTTTTTGTTTGTTTGTTTGGTCACTGATCTTTTTCTAGCAATTCCTAACATTTTCAGTAGCTTACAGTTTTATGGAATTATCTTCATTATGTCAGAGTTCCTTCTTCCTGAGTGCTGTCAGTTCATTGTGCCTACAAACTCATAATAATTTTTTCCAGATTTATTTTCCCACAGTTATCAAAAATTAATTTCCCTTGCTATTTTGGTTAGGTAATACCATAAGCTTTTCTGCAGCATGGAATGGAATGCTTTTTATCCCCTTTCAGATTTGATCTACGTCTGCCCTTGGATAAGTAAAACTGATTGTAAGCAAATCAATATTTTTCTGTCTTCTGTAATGGAATATATAAATACACAGAAAAATGTTAAAAAACATATTTGTTAAAAAGGTTTGATTTTTTTTTCTTCTTGAATTGTTTTGTTACTTTAAACGGTTTTATATTATGCTATAAGATATTATGCTGTAAGATACATTGTTACCAATAAGTCATCCATATGCTATGGTAGCGAATATTTAGCTCAAATTGACTTCCCATTATTTTTTATATAGGTTTTCTGTCTATCTGTTTCTAAGGTCATGTTTGTTGTTTTTAGTATTGATACAGAATCCAATAAGGCAGAAGTGACAAAAATTAATCTACTGGATATGATCTGTGGTCTTTCTGATAACAGCAAGGACAAAACATTTTAGAGAAGTTGTGAGAATCCCTCAGAATGCTGTTAGAAGCTATATGATGTGTGAAGGAGGCCTTCTCTTTTTATAGTTGGAGACTGCTAGTAAATTGTACTGTAAAATTTCTTTGAAGAAATTTACTGGGATAATGATAAAACTGTGATCATCTATAAAATTATCATGTAAGGCCACCCTAGATTTAGCTTTAAGCCAACCTCATTTTAGCTTTAATAGCCATTTTTACAGTTCAATTATGCTATCTATTTTTTTCTATTGGTTTTGATTTATCATTTTCACTTTCAGTGGTTGTTCCTATATTCCTTTGCAGGAATTATATGTACAATGTAATTTTTTTTATTTACGTCCTCTTCTGCAGTACTGAGCACAACACTCTAATCCTTCCTTTTGTTTGAGGGTTTCTCTTTGTATAAAAGTTCCTCCATTTGTGTTTTTAAATCAGATTCCACTATGTTAGACTCTGACTGTTAACACAGGGAGGCTTGAGGAATAAGAGGAAATAAACTAAATGATCAGTTTCCTTGTACTTAAAGCATGAATTTCGACAGAGTTTAGATGTTAAACTGAAAAGGTCTTATCTGACACAGAAATAAACTTCCAAGTTATTTTTTCTTTTTCCTAAATACGTATCATTGTCACCTCTCAAATCCCCTTGACCTGTCTTGACTATAGTTAAGATGATAATTATGAAATATCAAATTCACATTTTTAAGTTTTAGAAGTATTTACTTCAGCTTTCTGATAGATCTTGAACTGCTGATGTTTTGTTGTGTAACTCATGCATTTACAATTCAGATATAATTTGTATTTATACATCTGAATTATTGAAATGGGAGTATAGTATCACTACTCAACTGGTAAAAGTTGTCTAGCTACAAATTTAGTGATTTCATGATGGTTCATGAATCATCTAAGCCAGAGTATTGATTAGAGTGCATAAACACACAGTGACATTAAAAATCTCATTTTTACTGTGTGTCTTGGTCCTGCTGGTGCAGAATCCCGGGTCAGCCATTCTGCTGGCCATTAGCATACTGTTTGGAGTCAGCTGACCGAAGCTGACTCATGGATGCATCCCATACCATAAATATCATACTCACTATGAAGGGGTAATTTTACTGAGGATGGAAGTCTTTCTGTTCAGGCTCCTATTATTAGCATGGGCTCTTTCTGACCCTGATTCTTTGTGTTCCTGAGGACTTCCTTCCTGTTTGTTGTGTTCAACATATATTTCCCAGAATGAGTATAGCTTTGTACACTTGACATTGAAGGTGTGGTGTCATCAGGTGATAGAGCAACTGCTATAGTTCAGTCACAGATATAGGGCTACAGGTTGGCATTTTATAATCTAGTAAGAATCATAGAATGGTAAGATTGGAAGGCACCTCAAGGATCATCTAGTTCCAAACCCCTACCATAGACAGGGACACCTCCCACTAGTACAGGTCACTCAAGCCTCGTCCAACCTGGCCTTGAACACCTCCAGGAAGGGAGCATACACAACTTCCCTGGACAACCTGTTCTAGTATCCTACCACCCTCACTGTGAAGAACTTCCTCCTAACATCCAGTTTTGATGTCCCCTCTTCCAGTTTAAACCCAAGAAGGGGGACGGGGCGGGAAGAAGGTGAATTACTACATGACTAATAAATTCAAGACTACCAAATATTATCATCTATGAAATATTTTGTTATATGTTTCAGATATCTGGGTCACAGAATCACAGAATTAACCAGGTTGGAAAAGCTCTCTAAGATCATAGAGTCCAACCTATCATCTAACCTTTCTAATTAACTAAACCATGGCACTAAGTGCCTCATCCAGCCTTCTCTTAAATATCTCCAGGGATGGTGACACCACCACTTCCCTGAGCAACCAATTCCAATGGGCAGTCCCTCTTTCCATGAAGAATTTCTTCCTACCATCCAACCTAAACCTGCCCTGGTGCAGTTTGAGGCTGTGTCCTCTTGTTCTGTCACTGTGTGGCTGGGAGAAGAGACCAACCCCTGCCTGGCTACCGCCTTCTTTCAGGTAGTTGTAGAGAGCAGTGAGGTGTCCCTTGAGCCTCCTCTTCTCCAGGCTGAACAAACCCATCTCCCTCAGCCACTCCTTGTAGGGCTGTGGTCCAGCACCCTCACCAACCTTGTTGCCCTTCTCTGGACATGTTCAAGCACCTCAACATCTTTCTTAAATTGAGGGGCCCAGAACTGGACACAGTACTCAAGGTGTGGCCTAACCAGCACTGAGTACAAGGGCAGAATGACTTCCCTGGTCCTACTGGTCACAGTATGCCTGATACAGACCAGGATGCCATTGGCCTCCTTGGCCACCTGCACACACTGCTGGCTAATTTTCAGTCAACTGTCAACCCCCAAGGCTCTCTCTGACTGGCTGTTCACCAACCTGTCCGCAGCCTGTAGCGCTGCCTGGGGTTGTTGTGGCCAAAGTGCAGAACCCGAGTCAAAGTAATGCGAATAATTTTAATCAAAAAGACTTGATTTGCAATGTGAAACCTTTCAAACAGTAGTCATAATACTTATTTAGATGTTTATTATCACTTTAAAATTGTGATGTTTCTTTATTTGAAAGAAAACACAGCAACTGAAATGTCTTTGATTAAATTCAGAAATTTAATCTTGTCATTCTTAGAACATTAAAAAGAGAATATTCCCTGAAACTCAGTAAATACTTCTAGTTTACAAACACGAAGAGAAGGCTTTTTTTTTCTCTGCGGGCTCCTGAAAGACAGTACATGAAAGACAGAAACAACTGAATAAGATCAATGTTAATATTTTGGTAAGCATGGGAAGCTGAAGTTTAAATTCAAGCTTCAGAGTTTATTTGCAAACTTCATTTGAAGTTCACATAGCTCTAAGACCTGGGATCAAAAGAAGTCCAACAGAATAATCCAAAAGGAATAGAATTTTATTGCCACACTTCAAGTAGGTTATCATAGCTTTCATTTTCTCATTTGTCGTTTTAAAGACCTTCTCTGTCCAATATGATTTCTTAAAGAGCTCAGCACAGGTCCAACTGTATTAGTCGGAAGGATGTT
Organism: Eubucco bourcierii; assembly: GCA_013396675.1. NCBI lineage: Eukaryota > Metazoa > Chordata > Aves > Piciformes > Ramphastidae > Eubucco > Eubucco bourcierii. The sequence goes on from VWZE01022139.1 coordinate 21,376, forward strand.
CTCTTTTTAGTGAGCAGATATGTAGCCTTTTTGCAGTTTATGGAGCAGAATAATTGGTGCATGTTTTGAAGAAATAGGCACAATGGGCACCTGAACTGAATTTGGACATTTAAAAGCAGTGTTCTCCGAGCTTATTTGCTCCTTCATGATTTCATAAATACTAAGAGAGTGAATATTTTATGTTGTGTTCTGCTGCTGGTGGACTATTTACATGGATTTTTATTTTACAATGTTTTAATTAAAAAAAAAATCAGACGTAACTGAGACTACTACTAAAAGTGTATATCTTTTACTGGGAAGGGAAGTTTTGTAATCTTAACCACTACAAACCTTTATTAAGTCAATCAATGAGATTCAGTAAGATAAGACTCCTTGAGGGTGTGGTATTTTTCAGATAGTTTTAAAGGAAACTGCAATGCATGCAATAAGTAATTGTAATGCAAGAGCAACAATAGTGTTGAACTGAAAAAGTGTATGGAAAGTTACTACAGTACAAAAGCTGGATGTTCTTTTTAATTTTGTGGTACATCATCTGTAATGCAATATGAGAATGATATATCCATATTATAGTAAGATTTCATACTAGGAAGTATGTGTCAAACTTAGAAATGAATGCTATCCATTGAAATTAAATGGATGCTGTCTACCCGAATAATGTGGGTTTTTTGACTAGAATACATTTTCTCTTAGGACTATAGTCATCAGAGTTTATCAACATGTAGATTTATGGAATTTTTCAAGGTTTTTATTGTCAAAATGCAAATTGCAAAGAGCAACTAAGACGTCCTCAGAAGTGTTTTACAAATTTGTGACATGTTCTGAATTGTTCTTAGGTTAAACAAGGAAGGACACAACCCGAAAGTTGGAATAGGAATAAAGTTATTACATCCATTTTGACATTTTTGTGAATAATTTGGCTTTTCAATGTAAAATAATCCGAGTTTTAAAAATTCTGATATATTTTGAGAGAACCTAAAATTCACCTTTTTTTTTTCCCCCAGATTTTTCTTAAACCTTTATTTTTACCAAAGGATAAAAATATATTAAAAAAATCTGTTTCTGAAATTAATTTATAATTTTTTTAACTGTTTGTTTGTGCTTGCAAATCAAATACCCAATTGTATCTCCAGATTATATTTCCACTCCATATAAAACTGGGCATTCTTGGATGAAGAGTGTTATATTAAGAAGTAAAAAATATTCACTTAGTCCCTGAAGTTTATCCTGCATTCTTGTCTTCCTCAGTAAAAGCCAAGTTCTGACTAATTCATACTGTACTAGTTTCCTACAAAAAGGAATCTTCAACCTGTTGGAAAGCTCAGAATAATTCATTGTAATTTTGTCTGAAAGTTTTGGTTTAGTGATTGGTACCCCTCTCCAAAGGCTTGGTGTATCACTTGAGAGTTACAAAGCATTCTGATCTATCTTCTACTTCAGTAAGTTTATGAAGTAGCGATATTTTAATACTCTGTAAACCATGAAAATACCCGTTGCTTTCTTTTAAGGGGTAGGTTTTCATCTATGCCTTTGCAAAACCCTGCTGACAGTCTGTCTCCTTATACCCCTGCTCTGATCTTTGAGACCCAAGACATTTCTGGGAAAAAAAAGTATTTATGATCATTTTCACGTACTGGATTAGATATGGCTCTGTTATCAGTGGAAGACATGAACTTTTTAAATGCACTTAAGATGTAGCACTCCACATTGCTGGGTAGGACGTGGAGCTGTGGACAGCTGGGAACACAAAAGTTTTTAGATCTCTACTGCAGCAGTAGGAATCAGTATCAGGAAAAACAAACAGGTGAAACTACGTTAAAACATTTATAAATATTGTTATTTTGAATCTTTATTATAAATATTTATTATGTTGCTCTACTGGTGTTTTATTGTTATCTGTGTACTGGAAATTTTGGAATATGTTTTCAATCACTTGATACATTCTAGACTTCTGATGTTATGCTTTACCTTTCTGGAATAGTTACACCTTACTTTATCATCTTTTAAGATTACCAAGAAGAGACTAATACCTTTTTTTAATCCTGACAAATAACCTTGTCTTTTGTGAAATGTGGCATACCTTTCTGCTTGCAACTGCTTTAGTGGTATAAGCATAGCCTGTTGATTTCACATATCGTAATAGTGGTGACCTGCACTTTATCACTTCTCTTTGCGCTACAGTATAAAGACATGCACTACTGGCAGGTTGTAAGATTAATAGATTTAACAATATTTGACAGCAGATATTTTTAATAAAGTTCAATTATATTAATATTTAGTACTATATTAATTGAGTTTTCTTGTTATATTGAATGTTTCAGAGTTCATACATTGGAATCAACTGGGAAAAATTTAAATAAACATAATTCTATTCACTAATTTAATTTTAATAAACTTCATATCTTTTTTACTGCAGGTGTAGCAACGCAGTTCATAGAACCAGAAGTGCTTTGTTGCACCACAAATGGGAATTTAAAAAAAAAAAAAAACTGCTTTAATTTTAATGGCAAAGAAACGGAGCCTTAATTTTTCATGGGCAGCCATGTACAGAGTAATTTGTAAAATGATTCAACATTTCTATCCCAGGCAATTAATATTGACATTTCCTCTCCTCACATTACTGTAATAAATACATTTCATAAAATTGGAGTCTTTTACATTCACATCCTGTAAATATAGATTCAATATCTACAAGCTAAATGATTTAAATAGTAGATCTCATAGAGAATATCTAGGTAGTACAATCCAAAATTTCATCTGTTTTCAATATAGCTGAATGCAGCTGAAGTATGAGATTAAGAAATAATTCCTCAGTTTGTTTGTGTTATATTTTAGTGCTTAAAATGACTCACTGACACTAACAGTAAATTACACACTTTTAATCATATTGCTAATAGCCTTAAAAATGGAACTGCAGATGTGAGAATCTTTATTACTAGCATTTCATTACTTGAAAAAATATTTTACACTTAGTGTGTCACCATATTAATGGAGAATGGAGACTGTCTTCATAAATTTACTTTCAAATATGTTGCAATTCAGAACAGTCATGAGTATTATCTTCAGTAATGCAGGTATGGAAACTATTAGCTTATGAAAAGATTTTAGATCCTAAGTCGTATTAGAGATGGTTTTACAGCATTTACCTCTAGTTCACTTCCAATTATGAATATAGTTTAGGGCATAATGCCAAGTAGTCTGAAAGCATGTCTGATACTGGTATATAAATTGCTTGAAAATATATTTTTCTTGTTGTATTTGAATTTTTTTGGTATGCAGAAATTGAGAAAGGAGGTTGTGGGGACCCTGGAATTCCATCATATGGGAAAAGGACTGGCAACAGTTTTCTGCATGGAGATACACTTACCTTCGAATGTCAAGCAGCTTTTGAACTGGTGGGAGAAAGAACAATCACATGTCAACAAAACAACCAGTGGTCTGGCAATAAACCCAGCTGTGTTTGTAAGAATATATACATACATACATACTTCCCCCCCCTCCCCACCCTTGAATTATTTTTCTGACCGTAGCCTGTTGATTTTCTTAGCATTTATGACTAACTAACAGGAAAACATTTCAAAAGACCTTGAAGACTTTCAGTCATATGAATATTTTTATTTGGCTCTATAGGGACTCAGTTACGGGGAATATAATTTAGGACTGTTTTTCTTTAATTATTTAATTTAACACTCTTAAAGTAAATGTGTGTTGAATTAGACTCTAAGTGAGCAACTTCTAATAACATTTAAGTGTTTGAAAGGACTCTGACACACAATTATTCTGGTATTGCAAAGCATGTGAGAAAAGATTGGGGTATTTTTCTGATATCCTAATGAAACATGGAAATGACTATAAGAAATGTAAGTATATCCAATGTGAAAAATGGGTAGGCAATGTCATTACTTGTGAATTTTGTTTTAAAAGATAAAATATGTTTGTAATATATAGGTCATTGTTGTTGTTCTTCTGTAGTAAAATCTTCCTAGTACATATTAGGCACTTCAGTTCTCCAGACCACATTAGTTTTTCCTATAAACCGTCTTAAAATTCAGTGTTGGATTTTTCAAAACAGCCTTAGGGAAGTGTCCAGTTCTACTTGGGCATTTGTATTTTTCAACAGTGTTGATACAGGACTTGCCAAGGTGAGAAAACTTGGTCTTAGAAGTTCTTGATCAAGATACATCTAAATTTCTACTGTTTTTTGCATCAGCATGAACTGTGTACTGCAGACAAAACTGACTCTTGTGCTTGATTATTTGGATTGATAAATACATTTTCATACAATCCTTTAGAAAAAAAAAACCTGTTTAAATTTGGAGGTTGCATTTTTGTTTTACAACAAACCTGCTAATTTTACTAACTTCTGAGACACCAACCATTGCTTCAACTTTTTTAACATTCTCTGTATGCTTCTGAATAATATCTTGCAGGCTGTCATGAAATCACTTAAAGTCACTGAAGGAAATGAAAACATGCATGTGTAGTTTTCATGCGCAGGCTTCAAAAGCATCATTTTCCACAAGCATAAATATATAGACAAGAATTTATAATGTTTATGGATAGTATTTTGAGAACCTATTTTTGTTTTCTTTAGTCTCGTGTTTCTTCAACTTCACCACACCCTCTGGAATTATTCTTTCTCCAAATTATCCTGAGGAGTATGGGAACAATATGAACTGTGTCTGGTTAATTATCTCAGAGCCTGGAAGCAGAATCCATCTGATTTTCAATGACTTTGATGTAGAACCTCAATTTGACTACCTAACAGTGAAAGATGATGGTATTTCAGATTTACCACCTCTTGGTACTTTCTCTGGCAATGAGGTCCCTTCTCAGTTGGCAAGCAGTGGGCACATAGTAAGACTTGAATTTCAGTCGGATCATTCTACCACTGGAAGAGGATTTAATATCACTTACACAAGTGAGATCTTCTACTTTTTCTTTTTTTTCTTTCCTTAGTCCTAAAATCAAAGTATCTTTATTCGTAATAATGAAAAGAACAGAAGTGGTAATGCTTGTATAATTGTACTGCTTTCAGGCATCCTCCTGATATTCATTATCTTATGTGAATCTTTTTTCATGTATTTATTTTCATTCTTATAGTGCTGAAGAATTCCCTTCGTTATTTAAGGGCCTTTATAGCTGACATTGTCTAAATGCAGAGCATGTAACTAAAGCCCAGATCATTCACGTCAAAGCATCCAGTGTAAATGATTTAATATATACTTTCCAGTATAACCACTAGGAATAAGTTCACAGAGGTGTAAAACTTAAATCCAAAACATAGAGATGTTAATCTAAAATGCAGAGAAGTATAGAAAGCATCTCGAATATCATTACAAAGAATAGCTCTGGGAACCAACTTTGCTTTTGCATTTTTATCTTCCATTTAAATGGTTATCTTAACTAAGAGTACAGATTCCTAAGAATCTAGATGTGGGTTTTGGGATACACATACTAGTTACCCTGTTTTGTCAAAGAAAGTAGCAGATCTTATGCAGAAGTCTTTCCTATAGGAGTGCACTAATTTAAGAATCATTGTTCTTTAAGAATTTTTGAAATGTAGTATCCTTGAGGATGCAATTCTCAAATGCACAAAACTTAATTGCTACTCATCACCAAGTTAAAAAATTGTTAGATGTAGACCAAGTGGTCACACAGATATAGAGAGTTACTGAAAGTATAAATCCTTTCCATTTGGGAAACTGAGCAAAAAAATATCTGGCTACAGATAGACACCTATGGTTTTCTTTTGTTTTTTGGTTTTGTTTTTTTTTTTTTTGTTAGTATGAAAGGAAATTACTCAGTACTCTGAATTAAAAAGTCTAGTAACATCCTCTTCATGTAGAAAATATGACATTTGCCTTAGACTGCTAACTCTCCTAGAAGTTTTATCAGTCATTAAAATAAGCTATATGGTGATTTTCTTCTTATTGGATGAAATTGTCTTCTAAAGTTATTGAAGTTGTTGATTGACATTGAATTTGTTTTTGTCACGCCTTGGACTGTCCCTATCATGTGTCAATTAACACTGTTCAGACCCAAGGTGTTTCCTTGCTTAGAACAATGCCCTGCATAGAACTGGGAGTCATGGAATGCAAACCTTTTTAAGTCTTATTTGTCTAAAATTTTCCTTTGCTTTTAGAGAAAGAGATTATTGTATTTTGAAAACTGACAAGAAAAGATATTTCATTTTCTCTTAACTAAGACTGTATAGATTAAAGAATTGACCAGGAAATGTAAGACCTGAATTTTAGACCTACATTATGAGATTATTCAGATCCCTTTTTCCATATGTATTCTACCAAAGTAAATACAGAATGTAATAAGGACAATCTTTACTGTTTCAAGGTGGCTAATTGTTCAGTCAGGAGTATAATACTCATGGATTAAATTCACTGAGTCCTGATCATACAGGTACTATGTAAAACAAGGCCATATGACTAAGAGCAACATCCAGATGCTCTTTTAACCCTGACAGACTTGATGCCATGACCATACTTGGTGCCTCCTTGTGCTGCCTGGTTTATCTTGGATTCACATAACCACTTATATTGGAAAGGAACTTTTCAGATGATTTTGTACAGAGGGAAATCTAAGCAAAATATTCTTGTGTATCTAAACCACATATGTATGAAAAACTTCATAATTTGAACTATGTTGTATCTGCGTGAATGTCATTGGCACTAATGCTGACTTTTTTTTGAGGATTTTTCTGTAGTTTCAAGTACACTGTAATCTCGTTACTATCAAAGGTTATTTCCCCTTCTGAGAAAACTAGAAACATCATTTAGAAGGGTTGTTGTTATTGTTGTTTTTATTGGTGTTACTGTTATTATTTTTGTTATGTTTTTACCAGCTTTTGGTCAGAACGAGTGCCACGATCCAGGCATTCCTATAAATGGAAGGCGTTTTGGAGACAGATTCCTTCTGGGAAGTTCTGTTTCCTTTCACTGTGATGATGGCTTTGTGAAGACACAAGGCTCTGAATCCATAACATGCATTATGCAAGATGGAAATGTAGTATGGAGCTCCACTGTCCCACGTTGTGAAGGTAAGGGCACAATCTTTACTTTGTGTCTACAGTTTGAATAATGAAACTGTTTTAAGTTTAGCTTTCTTTTTACATTTCACACATAAATAAGACTGTTTTAGCTGAAGTTATTAATTTGTCTTATTTTAACACTCTTCCAGTCAAATGAGAAAGCAATAACAGGAATAAGATAGCTTCCTTTTATATTCTGGGAATAAACTAGCATTCTAACAATCTGGTTGCTATTCTTTTCAAATTCTGATCGTCACCATCATTACTGGGTTATGAGTTACAGCTGCTATAATGTTTGGCTGTAACAAAGAATATAATTATCTACCCCATATAAAAGTGAAGTAAAGTTTCTATTTACAAGTCTTTCCATTAAAAGTGTGCTTTAAATTTTCTCAGAATCAATGTATACCTGAATTTCTGTATGTAACATTGTTATGGTTACTAATAAAAATAGGAGGCAAAAAACGATAAATATATACATTATTTATTAATCTAAAATTTTCAGATTTGTTTGTTTGCTTTTTCTTAGACGAATAAAGAGGGAGCTATACTTAGGATTAAATCTGTCTGTACTATAAAGTACAGTAAGGGTAGATGCTGGTGGATGGCCAGCTGAACATGAACTTGCACTGTGCCCGGGTGGCCAAGAAGGCCAACAGCATCCTGGCTTGTATCAAAAACATGTGTCCAGGGGGTTGAATGGCTGATAGATGGAAAGATAGACTGTGCTGCTGTTCAGAGAGACCTTGACAGGCTGGAAATGAGAGGAAATTATAGGTTCTTAGAATATGTAATCATGTATTAGAAATACTGTATACAACAATACATGCTTCTTTTTTTTTTTTTTTTCCAGCACCATGTGGTGGACATTTGACAGCATCAAGTGGTGTGATCTTACCACCAGGGTGGCCAGGATATTATAAGGATTCACTTAACTGTGAATGGGTGATTGAAGCAAGACCAGGACATTCCGTTAAGATTACTTTTGACAGGTGAGAATCATAAAGTCAAATAACTCATGTGCAGACACAAATGTTTGTTTTAACATTGAAGAAGAAAAATATTCCTTAAGAAACCCAAACCAGAAAAATAAACTGCTATGCATCAGTCACAGCACTATTCCTCAGTCAGAAAATTAAAGTTTCAAACTGCATTTACATTGTCTATTTTTTAAGCAACTTTAGATGTCTACCTTCTAACACACAGATAGGGATATTATTTGGACTTCTGAGTAGTTTTGCTCAGAAATAACTATATATATATTGCCTCTGGTATTGATCAGGTCTTATAGTAAAAGAGAACAATTTTCCTAAGGGAAAAAAAAAAAAATCATAAAACTTACTAGGGATTGGATACATTATTTTGTTGTGTTTGTTTTGTTTTGCTGTGGTTTTTTTTTTTCTCTCCATTATTCTGATGGAGCATAGCTAAACATGTCCATAACACATTGAGTGAGTAATTGACTAATGGGTCAGGCTGAGAGAAGTACAGTAAATGTGGCTATATCAGGCTGGTGGCCTGGATTCTTTAGTGGTACCAGAAAGCATGGAAATATGTTAGACATAGTTTACCTGAGTTTTGAAATTGCAAGTTTTGTATTTTTCACCTCACTTTGCAAAGGGCTGTTAAAAAGCTAAGCATAATTATAATACAAGGAAGAACACTGCATGAATAAAACAGTAAAACTCTCACAGTGGAATTTTGGGTGCACTGCAGACATCCATGTTATATTCAAAACTTTTCTGCATTTTCAGAAATTATATTAAAAATGAGAAAAATAGATTTTTAATATCTTCATAATTTAGTATTATCAAAGGGCATGACTGAAGAACTTTTGAAGATTCTTGCAAGACTGGATGTGTTGGGTAACAAAGTTGCGAGTTGGTTATGTAAATGAATTTTGAATCATAAAATTGTAGAATGACTTCAGCTGAAGGGACCTTAAAGATCCTCTAGTTCCAACCCAATTGCCAAGGATGGAGACACCCCTTACTAGACAAAGTTGCTCAAAGCCTCATGCAGCCTGACCTTAAACACTTAAAAGCATGAGGCATCCACAACTTCCTGGACAACCTGTTCCAATGTCTCACCACCCTAACAGTAAGGAATCTCTCTTGATGTCCAGTCCAAATGGACCTTGCTCTAGTTCAAAACCATTGCCCCTTGTCCTGCCACTAAGGTCCTGCACCTGGGTAGGCACAATCCCAAGCACAAATACAGGCTGGGTGGTGAATGGCTGGAGAGCAGCCCTGAGGAAAAGGATCTGGGGGTCTGGGTTGATGAAAAACTCAATAGCAACCTGCAGTGTGCACATGCAGCCCAGGCAGCCAACCGAGTTCTGGGCTGCATCAAGAGCAGCGTGACCAACAGGGCAAGGGAGGGGATTCTGCCCCTTTACTCTGCTCTCATGAGACCCCACCTGGAGTACTGTGTACAGTTCTGGGACCCTCAGAACAGGAAGGACATGGAAGTGTTGGAGCGGGTCCAGAGGAGGGCCACAAAGATGATCAGAGGGCTGCAGCAACTCTCCTATGAGGACAGGCTGAGAGAGTTGGGGCTTTTCAGCCTGGAGAAGAGAAGGCTTCGAGGGGACCTGATAGTAGCCTTCCAGTATCTGAAGGGGGCCTACAGGAAGGCTGAGGAGGGACTATTTACAAGATCTTATAATGACAGGATGAGAGGCAATGGGTTTAAACTGGCAGAGAGGAGATTTAGACTGGATGTTAGGAGGAAGTTCTTTCCAGTGAGGGTGGTGAGACACTGGAACAGGTTGCCCAGGGAGGTTGTGGCTACTCCCTCCCTGGAGGGGTTCAAGGCCAGGTTGGACGAGGCCTTGAGTAACCTGTACTAGTGGGGATTGGAACTAGATGATCTTTGAGGTCCCTTCCAACCTTACCATTCTATAACATAGGCATTGGACATGCCCTAGGTAAATAGTATTTTCAGGATTAACTCCTCCAACTGTAGTCTTTAAAGAAAAATATTTCGCAATGTTTTTTGTCAGTTTTTGTGATGTCCTTAGAGTAGTAGCATAGTATTAATGTAGGTACCTTTCCAGAACTTAAAACCCACTATTGTCATACTGCCCTGCTATGAAAACTGTAATTACTGTCTGAGAGGACTTTATTCCTAATTAACATCCCCCACAAACATAAATGTCAAAGTAATCAAACTTAGAGCAGCTCTCTTACAGAAACAGACTGAGAGAGTTGGGGCTGTTCAATCTGGAGAGAAGGCTTCAAGGAGACCTTACTGTGGCCTTCCAGTGTCTGAAGGGGACCTGCAAGAAAGCTGATGGGGGACTTTTTAGGATGTTGGGTAGTGACAGGACTAGAGGGAATGCAGCAAAACTAGAAGTGGGTAGATTCAGACTGGATGTTAGGAAGAAATTCTTCACCATAACAATGGTGAGACACTACAACAGGTGCCCAGGGAAGTGTAGAAGACCCATCCTTGGAAGTTTTAAGGCCAAGCTGGATGGGGCTCTGAGCAACTAGTGGGTGGTGTCCCTGTCCATGTCAGGGTGGTTGTCTCTTTTGACCCTCACAGTTCCATGATTCTGATATGCTAAACGTGTTATCAAACCTGCAAGCTCTGTATTCTACCTGTCAGATTGAATAGATAGCAGTAAAAGCCATCATCTGGATTTGAAACAGCATATCCAACCAGAATAGGTGGCTTGGTTGAATGTAGTGTTTTCTGTCTGAAGAGGAAGGAATAACATGCAGTACCTAAATCAGTTTTCAAGCAGTCATTAACTCTATGAAATAAAGAAATGCTTCCCAATTTCTGATTGTTTTCAGAGAGTCATGAGAGAAGAGCCACAGAGAATACTAAATATTTGCTAATTCAAAATTTGCTGTGTGTCTGTGAAGATGATTTTATGTGACCAATGCCAATTGACCTGTAAAATATAATGGCTTGACTGGGAAACTAGTTCATTCTGTCAAGTGAAAAGTTCATTTACAATTTAAAGGAATGTACAATGTATTTCCCCTTTTATCAATGTTTAATAATTCACTTTTTTCTTTAATTACAAGAACACAATTTCTTATCTCCAGACTCACTACATGTGTCTCCTATTGGCAAGGCAGTTTAAAGGCATTCACTTTGAAATAAGTGTTGTGGACATAGTTTGTAACTTTCAGAAGTTGAACTAATAAACCTTATGGGAAAAGAAGAGAAAATCTTAGAACATAGGCATTTTGGAAAGATTCGTAACTTAAGAAAATAAGACTATTGTATTTTGTCACAAATATATTTAGACCAGTAGAGATATCTGTCAAACTTTATTGACAGGAAAATTGATGTGTACATGGTTTACACGCTGCAGTTTGCAACAGTATCTGATGCAAATAAAACTGCCTTGAAAAGTATCTGATGTGAAAACTGACAATCAAAGTTTTATCTACAGAAAGAGCAGATTTGATCTGTTTGACTTAACACCTAGTAGTGAATGACTGCACATGTTGACCTCCTATGTGAACTGATGTGGTTTAGTGATTAAGACAGACATTGACTCTGTTGTTGATTTTAAAGTTAGATCTTTTGTAAATGAGCTAATTTGTTAGTCTCCTTTTTTCCCATTTTTTTCTCTTTATTATCTTTTTTATTGTCACACTGAGTTAAGCTAAGGAATTCTACTATTTACATCTGTAACAAATTTTAAAATCAGGGCTTAATTTAAGTTTAGCCTTGCTTCATAAGACAAAAGTACTTACTTAAAAGTAAAGTAGCAAATTATGTTAGAAAAAACAACTTTGGGTAAAAAAGGTAAACAGTTGAATATGTAAAACAACTTTTGCCAAATAGCAAATAATGAAGTGATTGAGGTTAAATAAATAAGTAATAAAGTAATATTGAAGACATTCCTAGGATGTGCAACTATTAGTTAGCCTGAGGGCAAGAAGTTTCTTGGATCTGCATAATGCAGTGCTCTTTGAGACAAATTGCATTTTTGTACCCAGATTCCCTGCTAATTGTCTTTCTGAAGCGCAGTCATAGCCTGATGTGAAAGTTATTACATCCCTTAAGAATTTTCTATGATACCAAACACAGCAATGCAAGGAAAAGTGTAAAACCTTCCTCAGTTATCCCTAGTAATGTACCAGTTGATAGATAGGCAAATTTGTAGGCGTTTGTATTCTTGGTGAGTCTCACATGGGTTAGATTTCTAACAATTGAAGAAAGTAACCATTCCTCTGCCTACTAGGTGACTTGCATATTCCTTTTCAGATTTCAGACAGAAGTTAATTACGATACTTTGGAAGTCAGAGATGGGCCAACCAACTCATCACCATTGATTGGAGAATATCATGGAACACAAGCACCCCAGTTCCTTATCAGTACTGGAAATTACATGTATCTCCTGTTCACTACGGACAATAGTCGTTCCAGCATTGGTTTCCTAATTCACTATGAGAGTAAGTCTGATGTTTCCCTGGTAAATTTTTATTTAATTTTGGAAATAACATTCAATTTTAGAACAATCAAGTGGATGTGAACAAATAAACTTCATTATTTATAATTGCAAAAGAACAAATTATATTTACTCTATGTTGTACTGACAGATCATTCTGAAACAGTTAATTTTGGAAATTTTTTTCCTTCATGAAATCTCATGTGTTACTCAGAATACTTATGGATCTAGGTGTTTAACAAACTGGAAAGTAAGCTTAGAAACTTGCCCTATGGATAAAGATATATTGTCCTTTGTTTGCTTTTATTCTGCTTCATCTCACTTTATCTTCTTTTGCTCTGCTTTTAATACAGTTTTGCAGTTCTGCGCAGAACTGGTCCTTGTTCATGATGATTCTAACCCACAATAATATTACCCTGTAAACTGCCAAATCATTATAATTGCATTTACTTTTAAATTAGGGACATAAGATGTCATATAGTAAAAGTATTTAAAGTCACAATGATAATGTTCTAGTCATTCTATAAGCAATTGGAGACTGTCTCAAGATCAT
>VWZE01022140.1:0-14214 GCA_013396675.1 Eubucco bourcierii
GTGTGTGTGTGTGTGTGTGTGTGTGTGTATGCTGTGCCTGTGTGTGTGTGTGTGTATAGGTATGCTATACCAGTATTTATTATTGAAAGAATAACCAGGAGACACCTAGCCAGTCTTTTGGATGCATATATTTGTGTGATTTCTTGAGAAAACACTTTTAAAGAATGATTTTGTGTTTGTATATAAGCAAAAAAACAACAACCCATAATGGAACACCCCCCAAAAAACCTACCAAAGCCCAAAAACCCACCAAAAAAAAAAAAAAAAAAAAAAGCCACAATAAAAATCTAGTTGCCTTTCTCATTCTGTTGCATCTTTCCATGTGCTGGGGTGAAATGACGTAGGGCTGCTTTCCCTGTATTATTTTGGTTTTCTTCCTTGTGGCTCACAGGTAAGGTGAGATGGAAAGTAGATTCCAGAGGAAAAAAAACATCTGTCAGAATGCAGGCAAGGGGAAAGAGCCTGGAGTAAATGTGCCTTTCAGAGTACTTCTTAATACACTATTAGTGATGGACTGCTCAAATTGTCTTCTTGATGACAGTCAAGGAAGGAACCCCCCCTATATTTTACTGTCGTAGTTGATACACTTCATGCAGTGTTTTAAAACACAGTGCTCTTGCCCTGGTTTTATGTGAAATGGTAAGACTTAAAAGTAGAATTGAACTTTTCTTTTCTTACTACTTTTCAAAATTCTTTTCCTCACATTCCATTTTCAAACCAGCTAATCTGTATCCCCTTCTTCTTGAATAGCGTTATCCTGACAACAGAGCAGTGAAAAGAGCTGAGACTACAGGACTGCTAACAATGCCAGAGGGCCCCAGGAATAGGAATGCCCTGAAAAAAATGTGCTCCCATCCAGCTGCCCTTCATATTGTTGTCTCTCTATCCAATTTACCAGAGAATTTCCCACTGGCTCTTGGCTCATTCCCAAATGAGAATGTAATCTTTTAAAGATTACACTGCATAATGGAGGGACAAGGAGCTCTTTATTAACTGGAATGGGGAGTCACTTGCTATTAGGCAAGGGAGAGGGACGAGCTGTTGTAGTGTTTTGTGAACTCTGCTTTCTGCCCCTTCTTGTTTCCTTAGTGTTAGGATAGCAGGTTGGGAGCGGGAAGCCACTGCAGCTGCAGTGTAGCAAAACAAATAATTGAATGTAGGTTATGATTATGCCAATTACTTTGATAACATGAGGGATTATACCATAACTGTTGTATTGCCAACAAGATTACATTGCTAACCTAATACCACAGCATGTATTCCAAGAAAATAAAAAAACCTGCTTGTTCCAGAGCTGATGCTTTCAAAGACTTTTAATACAGTGTGAAAGAACTGAGCAGCTAAGGAGCATAATCTGTTGTCTGTACAGATATTGTATGGATCAGACCCTTGTCACTCTGACTTCTGTGAACTATGCCAGCTAGACACCTGTGCCCCTTTTAGGATGTAAAGCAGTGTGGTCCTCTGGTAGTTTTAAATGCTCATTCTCTGTCCAGTAGATAGCTTCTGCCAGTAATAGTTAATGAAGAAGTAATCCAAAGTTATACTTGCAACAGGGAAATTAAAACAACTTCACAAAGGGACCGGATTTGCTCATGTAAACCCACTGCACTGCTTGGATGGCTTTAGCTTCAAAATACTTTTATACTGTGCTCTTCTTCTGCTACATCTTTTGAAAATGATGCTTAACATGCAGGATGTATGTATGAAAATGAGTTCATCTTAGGTCACTCTTAGTGTAGGTGAGTTTTGTTGAAGCCGTTCGGAATCTGCAGTATGAGGTTTTTGTTTTGTTTCGTTTTCTTTGAGTGGTTTGTGAAGTCTTAGATGAGGCTTTGTCATTTAGATAGTACAGATATAGTCTTGCATAGACTGATAGGGGTGTAAGATAAGTTAATCATGCAGGAAGAGCAGTTTCCATTTGTTCATCAGCTGAAAAATGAAGAAAATGAAATTGTGGAGATTTCAGAAATTTATCATGTGTTGATCATTACCAGCAAATGAACTGACTTCATGGAAGTGCCAATGCTCTGATTCTAAAGAGAAATGGAGGTGAAACATGTCATTCTATAAATATTTTTATTTATTTTTAATATACTATGTGCTGTGTGATATCTGAAACAGTTGTTTCCTCTTTATTTTATGTACTTTTAACTCTTCTCAAACTGTGTGGGGAGGTGTGGCTGGAAAGCTGTCTGCAGAAAGGGATCTTGAACACAAGCAAGCAATGTGCCCAGGTGGCAAAGAAAGAAAATGGCATCCTGGCTTGGATTAGAAACGCAGGAGCAGGGAGGTGATTGTCCCCTTGGACTCAGCTCTGGTGAGGCCACATCTTGAGTATTGTGTTCAGTTTTGGGCACCTCAATACAAGAGGGATGCAGAGGTGCTGGAGCAGGTCTAGAGGAGGGCAACAAATCTGGGGAAGGACCTGGAGAATAAATCTTATGAGGAGTGACTGAGGAAGCTGGGGATGGTTAATCCTGGTTAATTCAGAGAAGGCTGAGGGGAGACCTCATTGCTGTCTACAGCTACCTGAAGGGACATTGTGAGGAGGCAGATGCTGGGCTCTGCTCACAGGTAGTTGGAGACAAAACAAGGGGGAATGGCCTCAAGCTGAGGCTGGGGAGGTTTAGACTGGATATTAGGGGAAATATCTTCACAGAAAGAGTGGTCAGGCATTAGAGTGAGCTGCCCAGGGAGGTGGTTGAGCCACCAACCCTGGATGCATTTAAAGGTCATTTGGATGTGATGCTTGGGGATATGCTTTAGGGGTGAGCCTTGTAGAGTAGGATTATCAGTTGGACTTGGTGATCCTGAGGGTCTTTTCCAACCAGAATGGTTCTGTGGTGTGCCCTGTGAAAACACCTGTTACCACACAAAGCTATTTGATACTTTTGGAAAGACTGGACATCTATTTGTAAATTAAGCTTTTCTTCCTCTTAGTTTTAGGAAAGAACTGGAATTATGGATAACAAATTGAACTCCAAGGAGAATATTTTAGTGTTGTTTTTGGCAGGATATGAAACCTGTGAATGACAGGCTGTACCTTACTCCCTTCTCCTTGCCCCTTAGAAGAAGCAAGTCTGATTCTGTTGTGCTCTTAGGCTGGATCTTTGCAGTGTGTAGCAGCACCACATAGGAACTGTTTGCCTCCGTGACATGAACTCTCCTTTCTGACCTTGTTTTCATTTGAGTTTTAAAGAGTCACCTCAGGCAAAAGACACTCTCTGCTACCTTCTTGGATCTAGAGCACTGGATGCTGTTAAGAAGTTGGTATTGAAAGCTGGTTTCACAGATTTTTTTTTTGTGTCTAACCAGAGTAACAAGGTTATAGCTCTCTATTTGCCAACTGCAAAGGATTTTTTTTTGTCAGTTGAGGGTACCTTTCCATTCCCTGCCTTGGCTTTCAGACACAGTTCCTACATTCCAAGTGCAACATCCTTTATTAATCCCCTCTGAGAGCTTTTAAAGTTTATCCCTGGTGTGTTGGAAACAGTTACACAAGGAATCAGTTTGTTTTCTTATGTCTCTTATGCCCAGGGCATCTTATTAAGTCTTTGGTTACAGTTGCTTTTAGAAAGAAGGTCAGTATGGGTTTATTGCACATCAGCCAGTAGATTGCAAAATGCTGGATCCTTACAGTATGCCCACCAGACAGGTGTTACTTTTATCAGACTGTACAGAGAGAATCATAACTCATGGAAAGGAGATGACTGGATGCCTGAGTGCCATACCTCAGTCAGTTACAGGAGTTCCATCTATCTGTTCTTGCTGTTCACTGGCTTTTCTGACCTTTGTTCATCCTTTGCTTAGGCACCTTCTTAAAAGTCAGGCTGTAGCTGAGGACATTAACAGCAGGCAGTGGTGCAGCAGAGTCTGCTGGAATTTGTAAAGTCAGGGACTTTGTGTGGACCTCTTTGTCTACCCTCTCACCGTTAATAGGTAACAAAACATTGATATTTCAGTGTGATGGGTTTTAATTTTTCTTTTGTTTTGACTGTGTTTAACTGCCATTAAAACATGGGTGTAAAATGATTGAGGTTATATGAGAAGTACTGGAGCACCACCCCGATGTATTGGTGTGTTCAGAAGACCTTGCAGAAACATTTGGGTGGTTTCTCAATGATGTTGGTGCTACAGCATAAACTGAGTTGGTTTTCTTTCTTTCCCACAAACATCTCAGAGGAATTACTTTCAGAGCCAGTGGGAAAATTTTGTAAGACCTCCTCATAAACCAATTTTTTGGGGGGTGTTTTTTTGGAGTTTTTATGGTGACCTATAAGTTCTGTAACTGCCTTTTTAACCATTCAAAAACTTTCTGCATTCCTATGTCAATTGATCTGGAAATTAGTTTCAAAAGTGTAGCTGGAACTGTTTTTACCAAAACATTTAACTTTCACTTTAGCCTTGCCCTAGACTGAACATATCTGAGTTAAAATAGCTCAACAAGTTACCTTCTGTCTATCTCCTATGCAACTGGCCATGCAAATACTCTTAGCTTGCCCTAAATGTTATGGAGGGAGAGAAACATGTAAAGATCATTACTGTGGTTTACCTCATGGGCAGTAGTTTTTTATAAATTGCTGTGACTCACTTGGGTTTGGTGCTCTGTTTATCATATGTCAACTGAAAGATGGTAAGGGAGCTTCTGATCTTTCCAACAGTTAGAGCCACATCTCATGGATTATTTTTTTTTTTTTCCATGATACAATATAGACTGTAAACTGCTTGCATGCTGCTTGCTATGTGCCTGTAGGAGACCAATGTTTTGATCCCATCTTTAGGCAACACTGGAGTGCACAGAGCTCCTAAATTGAACCTTGATTTTACATTGAATCTTTTTTTCCCCATGTGTCCATAGAAGACCAATGTTTTGATCCCATCTTTAGGCAACACTGGAGTGCACAGAGCTCCTAAATTGAGCCTTGATTTTACATTGAATCTTTTTTTTTTTCATGTGTCTGTAGAAGACCAATGTTTTGATCCCATCTTTAGGCAACACTGTAGTGCACAGAGCTCCTAAATTGAACCTTGATTTTACATTGAATCTTTTTTTCCCCATGTGTCCATAGAAGACCAATGTTTTGATCCCATCTTTAGGCAACACTGGAGTGCACAGAGCTCCTAAATTGACCCTTGATTTTACATTGAATCTCTTTTTCAACTGGATGATTCTTTGTTGCTTTAAAGCAATAGATATTTTTGTTATACATGAGTAAAATGTATTGCAGTTCCTTTGAATGATGTTGTTGCTTGATACAGTGCCATGGCACTAGTGTCTAGTAAGCAAATATGTTCCTGTGGTGTTTTCAAAAGCATATGAGAAACCATATGCTTTCATAGGAAAACAGCTGTTAGCAAGCATATGCTTTCTTACATAGAGTGGCAGTTATTAAAAGGGCAAGGTAGGACCACAGCTTGTCTTCTAAGTTGAATAAAGCTGGCAATAACTGTCGCTTTGAATGTGCAGTGTCACTGCGTGTGGATATTGCCATGTAGAGCCGTAACTGGAATGAGGGGAAAAGATTAACATCCCTAGTCCACAGCTTGGAAGAGACAATATAAATCTCTGTCCTGCTTTGAGCTGTGAATGCCTCTGTAGGAGTTATAGTAACAGACAAATTAGCATAATGTAATTGGCTGGCAAGGTCAGCCTCTCTCCAGGAGCATTAGCAATGTTTACTGTAAGAAGAGACAGACCAAATATTGTAGAGTAGTAGTGGTCTGTCCTTTTTGAAGAAAGAATAATCATTTTGGACTCCCTACATCACAGACCCTTTACTATATCTTGTTAAAATTCAGAATATCATATTTCTGTCTAAAAGCAAATAGTCTAAAAGAACAACAAATAATATTCTCTGCTATCATACACATTTTTATTTTTTTTGCTTTGAACCTCATAGAATTTGCTTTTTTTTCACTATTGAATAGCTTTTGTCTGAATGCTGAACTTACATAAGCATCCTTGTCAATACCTAGCAAATCTTACTGGAAGGATTAAAATTTCTGGTCTTATTGTGTGGGACACAATTAGCAAATATAGATAAACTTACCAGCACTCTTGTCTGGGGCTTTTGAAGATGTGAAACTCTGGGCAAGATTCTGGGCCGGACACACTGGATTCAGCTGTGCAAACTCTTTCACAAGTGTGTGTCAGAAATGTGAGATGGTGCTTCATGTTTTGCAGAAGACCTTACACTGAGTCAGAAACAGCACTGGCTGTTTAGCTTTTGATCTCAAATCTGACAATTTGTGCCAAGTATTTGAAATGAGATCAGGCTTTCAATTTCGAGATGTTTGGGAAATGGCTTTCAGAATATCACAAGGAGGTTGTGTTGCCTTTTCTTATTTACTAAGCAGCAAGAATGATGAAGGCTATGCTATTTAATGCTGTCTTCAGTTTAAATCCCTAAAATACTATCTTTGATGAGGAGTTGCCACTGTAATTTTCCTGGAGAACTGACAGGCAGGCTAAAACCTGCACAGAATCATATTCAGAGCACTACCTTACAGGAAAACCTATTTCCTTGTGCTTAGACAGTGTGATCCAATGGACATCCAAAGCACAGTCCTCATTTGAAATCAGACAACAATTCATGAGCTGCACATCAGCTGTATTTTGTATCTGGTCTAATAGTCACTTCCAAGCTAACTGTAAGGGGTGTTTAAAATAAGCAGTGATGTTAACTTTGTTCAAGCATAGTGTGCTTCTCTTTGATGCTAGTACCCTGTTAGCTGGCTGCTTTTGAGAAGGGGATCACAGTGGTGCTCATGCCAGGCTGATATTTTCAACCCTCTTTTTGTCCCTCAGCTTTCAGGTATCAAACTGGTCTGGTTGTAAACATCCCACTTTTGTAGGCAAAAACTACTCAAGATAATAATTCTCTGTGTGCAGCTGGCTTGTTCTTGAAGGATCCCTGCCTGCCCCATTTCATGGTTCAACTGAGAGTCCTTTGCTTGCTATTGCCTGAATGTTTTACCTCCTTACGTGAAACTGTCTGTCTGGGTCACACTGTTAAAAGAGTACCAATTGTTTATTACTTTGGAAATGAGCAGTATGGCTACCCAGGTGGAGTGAGGCTTCACCAAGGCCTCTCAGAAGTGAATGATACTCGAACAGTATGTAATTTCCCCAGGATGGCTCCACACCACATTTAATTAGCATGACTGGAAGTGTGTACATCTGGATGATGTCTGGTAGCATTATCAAATACAGTGTAGCTTGTTTGTTGTTCTCTCCATTTACTCCTGTCAGAAAAGAAGCTGAGCCAAAAGTGTCCTTTTACAATTGAGAATTCACTCACTTCACCACCAACGCCATATCACCTCAATAAGATTTTTACCTTGGCTCTCCTAAATTGCCTTGCAAGTTTTAGTGCCCAATTTTGGATGTACTATTAGGAATGTTTTAACTGGATCCAGTTTTCTGCAGAAAATGAGCTCTCCTTCCCCGAAGAACAGATCCTGCAATGCTATCTCGACAAGAGCATGCAGTCTTTCTTTGTGTTTCCTAATTCATTCCTATGTCCTTCCCTGCTGTCCTGTTCCTAGCCACCAGAAACCTGTTCTTTTGTCTTGCTATTCTTCTAATAGTGTTCACCACATAACTTTTCTGTATTGGTTATCTTGGTTATGATGTCTTTTCATTTCTCTGTGATTGAAATTCAAATGCATTCTACTTTAAAGTCCTGTGGAGTTGTTCTCTTAGCAAAAAAACCCCTCTACTCTGTCACTGCTACATTAATAATATTGTCTTCCTAGATGTACTATGTTGTCTCTAAAAGCTGTGCATTTCTTGTTATTTCCAAGCACTCTGTAGTTGTGGGAGAAATTAACCCTGTTTTAGATGTAAGGCAATTTCCTCAAAGTCATGCAGTAAGTCTCTAGCAGAGTGAGGATAAGGATAGCTATGGTGTACCTGACCTGCAGAGCACTTTTGGAGATGTTTCTGATCTCTTCTGCTGTCCCAGTCCTGGGAAGCTGTATGTCCCAGCTCCACACCAACTTGGTACTCGATTTACTTCCTACTAGCAGTAGCTCTTTCAGTTGTGCTTTCAAACCAAAGTTGCATGCTTTCCTCAGTGGACGATCAACTTTGGTTTTTGCAGGACTGCTGCTGGTTTCTCTTCTGCATGTCTGTCCTCTCAGGCTCATTACCTTTCCTCCCTCCTGTCTGCTACTGCAGGAAATAACTGATGAAAACAAGGCAGAGAGAGATGGGCAAGGGCAGCACATTTCTCCTTAACTAGAGTGCAGAATGTCAGAAACAACTTGGAGGATTCAGAAAATACTTCCTTGCAATATCTATTTGTCTGCAGTTGTTGCTGTACTCCCTAGAAGTGAGCTTTTGTTAACTAGAAGTGTATTTAACACTTTTGCTTTCTTTGTAGACAGTCTGATTGCCATCCTAAACCCTAAGGTTTTGACCTCTCAGGGCTGCAAAAATTACTGATTCAGTCTGAATGCCTCCAACCGATTAACCTAATTCTCTAAGTTCTTTCAGTCCAAGATCTAGGTTAAACTAACTCTCCTCTCTGAAGACATCAACTCAAAACTGACTGAAATGATTGTGGATGCTGCAAAATTGCATGCTTGCCTTTGTGATTACTTCACAGGAGATCTGATGAATTAGCTTAATCCCATCTTGATGCTTCTTTGTCCTTTGATTTATTTATTTTTTTTTTTCACTGCTTTAAACTGTTTTCTTACCAGTTCACTTGTCAACCCACTCCACTGCTTAGACCTGTGATCCCTTGTATGTAGCAAATGGTCTATCTGGGTGCTTTTGGAGGCCACTATTGGCCTTGATTCCTGGAACTTTCCCAGCATTTTGGTTTAGTTTCCATGTAGTACTAGGCAGCCTGGCTCAACATCACGGGTTGGGGTTGAAAGAATATTTAGGAGATGTATTTTATTACCAAGGTAGCAGCATTTCCACTTGACTTCTTAGCAGAAAAGTTAAGCCTGCTGGTTTTCTGCTTGAAACTACCTGAATGGAATTTTACTGGCTGTTTTGTTGCCACCATCCTTGCTCTCCTTTACCAACTGCTCTCTCTAAAAAACTGTTCTGGTCATTGAATGCAGTCAGGCAGCCATTGCCGTAACTCATGCATGATACCAACAACTTATGCCAGCGAAAGCAATGATGAGAATTTCAAAGAAGCTTTAAATAAAATATAACAAATTTTAATGCCAAAGTGCTGTCTCTGCAAATTTGCTATTAACAGATTATAAATGGCTTGCATAATGTTGAAAAGCCCAGTGCCTTCAGTTAGTGGTATCAAAGGCTTGTTTAAAGCAATTCCTGGAGCCCTTCCCCCCACCCCAGTTTTCTCTATTGCCATGGATAAAAACAAAACTCCTTACAATAAAGAAAGGAAAGCCAGGTTTTCAACTACCCTCTGACTGGCCTCCAGATCTGGCAGCTGCTTTTGGGTGTCTAATTGCTTGTCCTGCAGAAGTTGACATGCACCTACTTTGAGAAGGCTCTTTGACTACCCACTTTGTATGTGCATTCTGTCCAATTTACAGAAATTAAATGATAGTGCTGGAAGAAAAAGCAGAGTAAAGCTTGTAGCACTGGCTTGGTTTTGTTGGGGTTTTTTGGGGGTTTTTTTGTTGTTGTTGTTGTTGTTTTGGGATTTAAAAAAAAATTATTTAAAGTTTCCTAATTTCTGGATTAAAAGGTAAGTATTAGATGCAGAGAAACAGTGGAAGATGGTGGATAAGATGCTGGACCTGGAAAAAAAATACTCTTTCCATTGAGTGTTGATCATTGGTGCGATGGTTTTGGAGTTAACCCCCCCACACACACACTATGAAAAAAGCACTGACTAGGCTCAGCTGGCTGGAAGTTAAGGACTGAAGCTCTGTTTACAGCTTAGCACTATATACAAGCAGATATTTACACAATAGACAGGAATAGTTACAGAAATATACAAGTTAAAGGGAATACAGAAACACAATCCCCCTCCCAGAAATCCGAGTCCCCAGGAAGGGCTCCCAACCACCCTTCCACCTTCTCCCCACCCCTGTACCTTACCCCAGGGTCTGCCTTAGGTGCAAGGTGAGTTTGGAGGATGGGCAAGGGAGGTTAGAAGCAGAATGGTTAGTTAGGTTAGAAGCAGAGAGGCCAGAAGACACAGCAGCTCCCAGAGAGAGTGAGACTCTCTCCCTTATCTATATTTTGTCATTTTTCTTACACATCTGCATGCCTATGAGTGAAGCAGACATCACCATTGTTTTCTTTTTTACAGCCTATAATCTAATTCTTTTATTAAAATATTCCAATTAGCCTCAAACCAGCACAATTTGCTACACAAATCCCTCACACTTTCTCTCTTTCTCCCTTCCTCTTTCCTTGCTTTGTCTCTGGACTCTTTTGGCTTGTGGGCAAGTGTAGCCCATCAATGTGTCTGTGCAGGTCTTAGCACAGTAAGGCCTTGATTTCAGCTGAGGCCTCTAGGAATTACACCTAGGAAGTATGCTGACATCTTCTTTCTTCCTTTTTCAAGGTTATTGCTAGTGCTTCTCCATTTGAAATTCACAGCAAGCTCCCTTGTTTACAGAAATCCAATGGGACCATAATTGGGTCCCCAAGATAATATTACAGATATAAACCAGCTTTTCCTTAGAGTTTATGGAGAATGTATTTTCTTATAAACATGCTTTTTATGAAAGACTTGTTGTTTTGTGTTTATTGGTGTTCCTTCTGCTCCAGAGAATACATTTGAGGAAAAACCAGCTCCAGCATGGCATATAATGTTTCATTAGCAGGCATAACCTTGTTTATTTGCTTTTTCAAATTGTATTTAGGAAAGGAAATCAGTTTGCACCATTGACATACTGCCAGGTTCCTGTTTATAAATGTCACAATAGGCATCTTGGAAGAAATTAAATAGTCAGTTTATGGCTTTTGCATAAAGTGTGACAGAACCAAGTAGAGCCAGGCAGCCAGTTGTGCTCCCCCTATTTTGCAGCCTCCCAATTAAGAGGATGTAGTGTGGAGTTAGCAGTGCAAAACCCCGAGTGACCCGAACTGTGCTATGCACACTTAGTGTTACTGACGCTTATTTGAACAGAAGAAGCTCTTTGTGCTGCGTTGCTTAAATGGCTTTCTTGGGCAACTAATTGTGTATGAAACAAGCAACCCTGAGGAAAGTGGAAGATATCTGTAGGAAACTTCAAGACAAGCATGCAATCTGATGTCATCTTTTCCCATAGAGAAACTATTTCCTTTCAAACTCTGGTGAGACCAGTCTTCCAAAATTTCTTGCTGCTTTGAAATATGTTCATTGCATTTATTTTATATCACCTTTTTTTTTTTTTTTCCCCCTTTTTCCCTTAGTAAGTGGTGGGTACATCTGGTATACACCATAAATTAAATACTGTGTACGTAAAGAAAGCCTCATATGTCAAAAGCATAGCCTGGACAGACATGCTGAAAAGGGCATGAGGAGGGTATTGGGGGGAGAGGGGAGGGAATAGTGGAAGACAAGGGTTATCTTTCAGTATTCATTTCTTCTGGTAATTAGAGGGCACCACTGAATGTCTGTAATTAGATCATGTCACAAAAATTAAGATAAAATACCAAAAATGCTAACTCTCCTGCATTTTGTTCCTAATATCAGAAGAGTCAAAGCATTTGCTTAAACCAGCAGCCAAAGTAGAGGAAGGACAGGCAGGGGGTCTTAACTTGCTTTTGGACTTCAGGCAGCAGTCTTAAGAGGTGCTTAAGTGGGGCCTCTGGACTTGGAGTTGTGGTGGCGACTGCTCGTGCTAGTTCTACAACACAGAAGTGAGGGGAAGTAACGTACAAAAAACCTCTCTGTTGAGATAGAGTTGAGATAAGAGTTTACTGAGTGAATGAGAGAATGATAATGCAATGCACAATTACCTTAGCCTGTTTGCAGAGAAACCACAGCAAAAAGCAGCAGCAAGCAGAAGCATGTAAGCTAGAAACCTAAGCCAGGGAACTATTCCACATCCCTCCCTGTCCCGCTGCCATCTCAGCAGAAGGGAGCCAAACCCCAGAACCCAAAAGCAGCAACTGGAACAGGAAACCTCTCATGTTACAATCTGAACTTCAAACCCCATAATACTTTGCTCCAGCCAACACTTTCGTTTTGAATAACAGGAGCAAATATTCAACCCATGACAGTGCTGCAGACTCTAAATGGCTTATACCTGGCTTGGCTCCTCATAGAATCATAGAGGTTGGAAGAGACCTCCAAGCTCATCCAGTCCAACCTAGTACCCAGCCCTAGCCAATCAACCAGACCATGGCACTAAGTGCCCCATCCAGGCTTTGCTTCAACACCTCCAGGGACGGCAACTCCACCACCTCCCTGGGCAGCCCATTCCAATGCCAATCACTCTCTCTGTCAAGAGCTTCCTCCTAACATCCAGCCTAGACCTCCCCTGGCACAACTTGAGACTGTGTCCCCTTGTTCTGTTGCTGGTTGCCTGGGAGAGACGCTTCATACTTGCGCTGTGTGTTGTGCCATGCTTCTTAATTTGCTGCAAATTAGCAACTCATCACTCAGTGCATCTCGGAAAGTCTTTCTGGTAGCATAGTAAATAGAAGCTATCGAAAGAAAACAGGATGAAAAGATGATTTGTCTTTTTGTTGTAGTTTTTATCTGTTCAGGAGCAGACAGTGTGTCAATATTTAAGAATAATTTATCCTAACAAAACAAAAATAAAGTTTCTGTGTGTGTTCCCTGGGGTGTATTAGAAGGGCTGTGGCTAGCAGGTCGAGAGAGGTTCTCCTGGCCCTTTACTCTGCCCTGGTGAGGCCACATCTGGAGTACTGTGTCCAGTTCTGCCCACCGCCCTCCAGTTCAAGAGGGACACAGAACTGCTTGAGACAGTCCAGCACAGGGCCACAGAGATGATGAAGGGAAGGGAAGATCTCTCTCATGACGAGAGCCTGAGAGAGCTGAGGGTCCCTCTCTGGAGGTATTCAAACCCAGCATGGACGTGTTCCTGTGTGATCTGGTATAGGTGGTCCTGCTCTGGCAGGTGGCTTGGACTGGATGAGCTTTCAAGGGTCCTTCCAGCTCCTAACCTGTGATTCTGTCTTCCAGCATAAATATTTAGGATAAAATTTTACAAAGCTCCTGGCAACCCCAGTATACAGGTCTGATCTATTAATTAACAGTAACTGGCCACTAAGGTTCCAAAAGACTGAAGACATTTTGAAAAAAAGTACACGGGCTACTGAAGTCCTTAGGTTTAGAAACGTTTTTTTGTCAGGAAATTCTAGTCACACTGCTCTGAAGCAGTATTAGGGCAGCAGTTAAACTCTGGTCTGTGAACTGCTGGTGGTCGCAAAGCTGTGCTAAGTCATCTGCAGCTGATCTGTGGAACCATCTTGCCTTAATTACACAATTTATGATAAGAGCACAGAGAGCTCTCTGAGAAATTCAGAGGGTTGACAGAGGTCTGTGATCCAAAAAATTGGAAACCAGTGGCCGAGACTGATAAGTAGAGGCTCAAAGCTTTATGGTTTTCTGTGAGAGCAGTGTTTCCCTTCTTCTCCCATCTGCCTATCATTACCTGTCATTTTTGAGTAAGGAGTTTAATTTTTCTTTACATTTTTACCCCAAGGAGATGGCTGATAAGGTTTGACTGAGCAGCAGTGCCTAGGGTTCAAGAAGTCAGATATACTTGTTCTGTGCCTCGAGTACAATGCTCTTCAGTATTGCATGGGTAGCTGTGTTCAGTTCAGGAGTGGAAATTAGATGGGGTTTGGGGGCAAGGAAGTCCTTCTGCATTCTGGGATATATCATGCCTGCTGGTTTTTAAATGTGCCATTTTAATGAGGTATCTTTTAAGTGAGCATTTGATTTTCTTTGAAATGTTTTAAGGAATAGATCCCTTGTCATTGATTCTGTATTTTTATGTGTCAGCCTCGTTCAGAAATTTCATACCTTCATTTTAGCAGTCTGCAAGAAGATCTTGTTGTTTTCCTGCAGCTCTTTTCTGTGTCCTTTTTTCTGCTTTAGTTCTTTTTCTCAATCCAGCTGTACAGACGTTACCATTTTAAAAGAGAAAAGGTATTGCATTTCAGTCTCTGCCAAGTTTATGCTCTCCCATCTCTTGCACAATGCAACTCTCCCCTTCTCCCCTTCTCCCCTTCTCCCCTTCTCCCCTTCTCCCCTTCTCCCCTTCTCCCCTTCTCCCCTTCTCCCCTTCTCCCCTGCTACCTTT
>VWZE01022140.1:35265-86734 GCA_013396675.1 Eubucco bourcierii
TCGGCAGGGAGGAGAAAGCAAGAAGCTATACAGCCCCCGACTCTCCGGGAGAGTGCCTTATCTATGTTTGTGTTCTTAACCATCTCAGCAAGCCTATGAGTGAAGCAGACATCAGCACTGTTTGCTTTTCACAGCCTATAGTATAGTTTTCTCCATTAAAATATTCCAATTAGCCTCAAACCAGCACAAGCTGGAAGGTGATGAGAGACTGTAGAAAAGTGCTGCCTGTGTGCTTACGCCAACAAAACAAGTGGGAGCTTCTCAGGAGGCTGTGAAAATATCAAGCTAAAGGTATAGGAAAGGAAATCTGTTGTGCCACACCCTGAAAATTCCCAGTTCCTATGAGCAGGGACACAAACTCCCCAAGCATAGATTATCAGCAGCCCTTCAAAATAAAATGCTTTCTGAAATATCTGACACCTGGTGCAACTTCTAGGCACTTAGAACAGATTACTCCAAGGACTCTTCATGTCTTGTTTTTTTTTCTAAACAAGCTATTGACAGCAGATGAAGAAGAACACTCTCCAAACAATTAATGCAGCCTGGGGCCTAACCAGAAAAAAATCATTAGTTCCAAAAAAGTCCTATTGGCAGAACTGCTGGCAGCAACCTTTCAAAGCTGCACCCACATCCGACGACAACAACAATAAAATGCTGTGCTATTTTTCTTACCTCATAAACTTGTCATCTCAGCATAGCTAAACATCTTAGTTGCCACCCAGCCTGTAAACATCCTTATGTGGGGAAGGTTATCAAATAGGTCAGTGAGAAGCAGCTCTCACATTATCTAGAGTATTATCTAGAGCCCTCAGATTTCCTGGAGCCCTTTCAATCTGGTTTAAGACATGGTTATGTTACAAAGACACAGCTATTTCTTGGCCATTGCTAGTCTCCCTGATTTATTAGCTTCTGCTAATGGATAAAGACTAAGTGCTCAATCTAATCTGACCTTTCAGACATGCTGGCTGTCAGAGTGCCTTTGCTGGTCACCTCCTCTATTTTACTGGTGTCCCTGTAGGAAAATGTAGTGATCTAAGGAGGAGAGTACATTCCCTTTGGGTTACCACTTTAATTGTGTGCCCTTCACGACTTCTAGTATGAAATGTGGAGTATCAGGCCTCTGCTTCTGGGAACAGGACCAAGCACTCCACTGTCCTAATCCCCTTTTAGCAGGCACCCTTTCAAAGATGTCACCAGTCAGAGAGGTAACAGTCTGCACAGCATTAAACCAGTTTGAGAATCTTCTTTAGTAGCTATTTGTCATGCCAGCCCCTAGCCTGCTGGTTGCCAGTAACTTCTTCCCCTGCTTTCTTCAAGACTAAGGAACAAGGAGACTGCACTGACTGCACTGCCTGCACTTTTAGATGTTCTGCTATCAAGTTTTGCTGACGTAAAACTGAGATTACATAAAATGTGGATGCCTTGAATTATTAAAAAATGAAGTGACAAGGGACACTGTCCCTAAAGATCAGCTTTCCCCATTTAAAAAGAGTGTATTCCCAGATTCTGGGTCCACTTAAAGACTTCTCTCCACAGCCGATCCCCTGCACCTCATCAGCAAACAATGGAAAAGAACCAGGTAGCAAGAGTGCATTAATTTAACCCTTTGTTGCCACTATATTATTTTCAACACTCATCCTGTTTAAAACAGATGCTGAGATTGCTGGTGTTAGAGAGTTAATCTTGTTAACAATGCCTGTGTTTATTGTCAGAGGGACTTGGCTGTACTCTTCTCTCTGGGTCAGTAGGTCAGGGGGTTCAAGTTCCCCACTGAGGCTTGGAGCAAATCTCAGAGCTGACTGTGCACATAGGCCTCCGAGAGGGATGAATGTTCTGCACTGGTACAGACTCTGTATTTCCAGTAAAAGATTAAAGTGAAATCTCTCCTGTTATTTTGCAGATATGCTCTAGGCAGAAATTACTGAACTGCTTCTGCATTAGGGTATTTGGGGTTGTGATGGATATAGATGTGGTTGACTTCCCAGCCCTCCTTCCATCCCTGAGGCATGCAAAAGACCCATATTTACCTGTTTCTGAGTGCTGCACAGTAGATCATAGAGTGATGCAATGTTGCTGTTGAGCACCTTGCTTTGTTAAGTACAGTTTTTAGTTAAAGTTGAGAGTACAGTTTTTAGTTAAAGTCGGGAGTACAGTTTTTAGTTAAAGTTGGGAGAAAGGAAAATGCAAAAGAAAAGAGACTCAAGGAATTAAAGAGAAAGGTTTGAGTGAATATGTTATGTGACAGCTTTATTTGAACTCTGTGAACTTGTAACCTCTGTAGTAAACCGTATGTGTTTGGTACAGAAGATGAATGCTGGCAGCTGCACGTCACTCTTTCAAACAACAGAAATATGTGACTTTATATACCCAACACTGAACACCAACTCTGGAGAAGAGGAGACAGAGAGGCTAACTCACCACACTGCCACCCAGCAGAGAGGTGTCCTACTCCCTCTCATCCCTTTGGAGGGATGATTGGGGGTGTGTGTGTGTGAGAATTTTAAGTGTTGGGGAGCACAGCCTGTGCACTTGAGATACAGAAGACTGACACATTGATTTCAGGCTAGTAGTAAGTAAGTAGATTTATGAGGGAGTTAAAAATTGTGAGTCCAAACCCTTTTTCATAGGATGGAGTGATGACTGAATTCAAAAAGGGAAAGCAATGGAAGGGGAAAAGGCTGAAGAACATGTTTACTTTGGTCTTTCCCTGCAACTGCCACTTGGTCTTCACTAAGGAGAAACCTCAGGAGTTCATCTCAGCCTTTTACCCATCACTCCTCTGCACTAGGATAAAGCAGCTGAGGGGATAAGAACGGAAAAGTGCTCGTGCTCAAATATTTCCAAATGTTTCAGAGCCATATGCATTTATCAGTTCTCACCCTCCACCCTATCACCACTCCCTTCACATAAAATCAGAGACTGAGCTCAGGCATCCAGGCAAGAAGGAAGCTTGCTTCTGCCTTCCTAGAAAACTGTGTCCCAGCACAATGTTTATAATGCACCAGGACTCAACTAGGACAGCTTGCCAAGACAATGTCAGAAAGATGCTGAAAGAAATACAGTTCAAAGACTTCCTGGAGAGTCAGGTCATTCAGTGTGGGAAGCAGGCAATAGTCCTTTCTGGGCTCATGGGTATAGGGAACTTCAGCTGGATTGAAATGCAGGATTAGCAAAACTATTCTCCCACCGTACCCCCTGCCTTCACCACAAACCCAGCAGTTACTTTCCTCTCCACTCTGTGTGCAAAATGAGGCTGAAATATGATGTTTAAGTTATTCCCAAGGATGCATCTGCTGAAAAGGAAGGCAGGAGCCAGATTCTTGCTTGTGCTTGCTCTTTGCCACAGTCTTGGGTTTTGGATCATTCTAAGGAGGGAGAGAACACACTAGTTCCTGACACTGCTGGTGCTTCAATGAGCACTGCTATCAATCATTTAGGTTCTCTCTCTTGTTATATTTGGATGTGTAAAATTGCCAATAACAAAATCAGCCAAAGGCAGCCCACAGGAAAAAAACAAAACAATAAGATTGAATGTGGTCCATTGTCTATTTCTGTAGAGCACAGAAATAGTAAATCAGCATGAGTGTATGAGAAGAGCTCGTGCTTGGATGGAGCTGTGGCACAGTATATGCGGAGCTTACACAGGCTGCAGTTGTGCAGCACCGCTTTGCTGTTGGCTCCTGGTTGTGTCACCTGCTGGTTTAAAAGTTCTCTGCCTGAATGTAGCCTCACTGCTGCTGTTCTGTCTGCTTTAGGTGGACACTGCCAAGAGGGATTTGTTTACACATCAATGCAAGCATGAAACAGACTTTAGAAACTTTCACTTATCATTATTTTCAGAGTGAAAGTAACTGCTACAGGCTCCTTTACAAAACTCCTTCTTTCAAAGTAGCTCAGTTGCTGTTCCTTGTATTACCAATAAAGGGCACAATATTATAATAGTTATAACATTTTCATATGCAAACTCTCAAAAAAAAAATAAAAATTGAGAAGGGAAGGGTTCTAGAAAGACACCAGAGCTCAGTGCCCAAACCAAGGTACTCCTTGTCACAGCATTTCCCATCTTGAAATTTGGAATTTATTTAGTGAAGCCTCAGCTTCCACATTTCTGCACCAGCTGGAGCTGCTTATCTCTCATTTCCAAGACATTAAAAACCCTTACAATAGGAGGGAAAACTTGAAAACAAATATAACAGATTGTCTAAGAAGCACAAAAAAGTATTTGCTTGGTTTTAATCTTTCTGTCTCTAATCAAGAATAAGGCACAAACAGCAATAAAATTGATAATAAAGTAGGTGTTCCTTTTGTTTGACATCTGAGTATTCATCCTGAGGGGATACATTGAGACGTGCTTTCAAGTCATGCTTTCAAGGTTTTCTCTGTGTCTGTGAGGGCTAGTAAAGTAAGTTTCCTTTTTCAAATGGAGCATTAAACTCTTCCAGAGCCAGTATTTGAAGAAATGAAAGACACCGTGAGCCTCATGGTAATACTGCTAACATTTGATCTGAGGAGATAATAATGGAAGGCCAGAAAGGGTCTTTTATCATCTTGACAGTACTCAGTTACCTATTTTCTCAAGCTCTGTCTCACTACTGCGGTTACTTTCCAGCTCTGTTTGTGCAACTATTCACATCTTTCTTGCAAGTGGCAGAACCAAGTGAACTGGTGAACCAAGATGAAAGGTAGAGGAATATGAAGTGAATGGCTGGAGCTAACTGAGATTTCACTTTGCCGCTCTGCAGTTTTGGTGTGGACCTTCCAGTGAAGTTTCCAGATTTACTTAGTGGTGGCAGCCGTCTCCGCTCTGTGAGCTGGAGCTGGCTTTCACCAACTGTTGCTTACACATGAAGAAAAGGATGGAGACCTTTGCTTGTGTTATGAGTGCTGGCACCTCTTAACTCTTGATATTTCTTCTAAGTGCAGGATGGTGGTGAGGCACTGGAACAGGTTGCCCAGGGAGGTTGTGGCTGCTTCCTCCCTGGAGGTGTTCAAGGCCAGGTTGGATGAGGCCTTGAGTGACCTGTGCTAGTGGGAGGTGTCCCTGCCTACGGCAGGGGTTTGGAACTGGATGATCCTTGAGGTCCCTTCCAACCTTACCATTCTATGATTCTATATTTTCTTTCTATTTAACAGTGGCAAATTGCAGCTGTGGGGAGGGGCAAGTGTAAATTATGTCAAGGTCTTTGGCACATTCCTGGAAACCTATCTGCTGTCCTCATCAGCATGGAAGCTATATTGCATTGAAACTGGGGTGCTTGCTTTTTTTTTTTTTTTTGTTGCTGTTGCCTAACCACGGGAGCTGACAGAATGGAAAAGATGGTGACCCTGCCTTAATATGTGCTCTTTCAAAGAAACAGACAGAAAGAAAAAAAGCTGGTAAAGAATCCTTGCCTTGGTGAAGGGATGGCTGGAGGGCTGCAGCTGAGCACAGCCTGCCCCTTTGGGCAGGGAGGGAGGCAGTCTGGCTAATACTCTGGCACTGTGGGGCTGCTGAGGGACCCGTGTCCAACCTCCCTTGGCTGGAGGGCACCTGACTTGGAAGAGTTATCAAGCCTTTGGGAATGGGTGGGAGGGAAGGAGGAAAGGAGGAAGAACCTGCTAGCAAACACATGGTAAAAGGCTTCCACCTCTTGGAAAAGTCTTGAAAAGTGAAGTCACATGTGTGTGGTGTTCATGTAGCAATGCACTAAAAACAGGTCCAAAAAAATTGGCTGAGACATAAACTAATGCTGCTTTTTA
Source organism: Eubucco bourcierii (assembly GCA_013396675.1). NCBI lineage: Eukaryota > Metazoa > Chordata > Aves > Piciformes > Ramphastidae > Eubucco > Eubucco bourcierii. The sequence continues at coordinate 41,005 of VWZE01022140.1, forward strand.
TGAACATATGTGTTAAAAGCCATATGGAGAGCTTGGAGGATAACTAATGTAAAACTAATAAACATCTCAGTGTTCTATTGCAGAAATGATTTGGAAGTCAACTTCTTCAACTGGTTCTTAGTCCTTGTGAAGCTATGGGCAAAACTTCTGTTGGTTTTTGTGTAGCTAAGACTTCTCTGCTTTGTAGAGTGTGTTGCCATACTGAAACTCACCAGGACTGAGCACTGGTACCTGGATTTTAAAAGGAGGTGCATCTAAAAAGAACATTTTGTGCTGAAAAAATGAATTTTTCTTTGTCAGCTTGATTTTGTAGAATTATCTTTTTTTTTTTTTTTTTAATTTTTAAAAAATTTTTACTTCTTCCAAACCACTCTCTTTCTGATTTTTTTCTTCAGAACTGCTTTGTGAAAAACAAAAGAGAACAGGCAGTGGGATTTGCTGGCCTGTCACTGGTCAAGAAAATTGTTTATCACTTCTGACATAGCGGCATAGATATTTTCTTATACTTCTTCAGCTTGTCCTAGGCAGATCTCCCTGAACCCTGCCTTCTTTTTTTCCTCATCCATGTCTGCCCTCCCTCTACAGCTGGAATCAGGATGTGAAATTCTTCCAACTGCATTTAATGCGCCCTCCTTCCCCTCCTTCCCCTCCTTCCCCTCCTTCCCCTCCTTCCCCTCCTTCCCCTCCTTCCCTCCTCTTTCTTTCCTTTTCTTTTGTTTTTTTTTCCTCCCTTGGTTTTGTTTTGTTCATTTTGCAACAACTACATGAGAAGTAAACCTTGTTGTCCTAAGCAGAATGAAATTAAATTATTGGTTTATATTTTAGAAAACAGTGGATGAATTCTGGAAAATTAATTAAATGGTGGTTTTGATAAATGCTGACAGGTTTTGTAACAAGATAAAAATATGTTTTAAAGAACTAAAGTTTCTCTAAAAAATTACTTTTGAACTGAGATAGAGTTTGCCACATCTGACTTCTTACTCTCAAATCATATTTCACACCTACTTCTTCCTCAAAGCCCAGGTGAAGGACTGGAATGTGTAGTGTCAGAGTAGTGTCAGCATCAGTCTGAAGCCAGTATAGCAATTCATTCTCCCCTGCTCATCACCACTGCCCAGCAAACATTATTTCTCTAACCTTAAGCATGCCTACTGTTTAGCCTTGAAATCCCTAATTTGATGTATTGTTTCTGGTTTGTGTCTTGCTTGTCAAAAGCTCGCTGAAGATTTCAAAATATTTTTGTCATGGGCTGAAACTTCTCAGAAGAAAGGGAGCAAGTGTGAAATGGTGCAAGATTTAAGTCAAAACTATTTTTGTGGCAGTAGCAGATTTGCTTCAAAGGAGCTTTTTTCTCTGCAGACTTCCTCAGAGCTAGGTCCAGGTCCTGGTCCAGGTCCAGTGCAGCCAAAATTGGCCGTTTTCAGTTTCAGGACATCCCACCAGGACACTGTAAATGCTTTGGGATGTGCACGCTTCACACATTCTGCTGACTTTGCAATGCTACTCACCTGCTTGCAGTGAAACTGAAATAACTTACTGCCTCAGGGCTGTAATCTGCTGTTTTGCTAAAACTTAGAAAACTTGCTTGACAGTAGTCTCACTGCCTGAGGTTTTTTGAAGCATTGGATAGAAAGTAATTCTTCAGATGTTTCACTAGGCTTTAAAGTTTTTAAATGTAACTGAAAATCAATGTATTGTATTCCTAAATAACTTCTGAAGGTGAATTTACTTCTGTCTACTGACCATTTGCCTCATTTGATCTTCATATAGTCACATTTACTTCCATGTGAACAAACAATGCTGTTGAAATCACTGCAGCTAGAGAACTGAATTTAAATCAGTCAGTTGCTTAACTACAGTCCTTAGCAGGGTATCTGCAGTAAAGGTGAAGAAAGAAAAATTTGCCTCCTGTTGCAAGGGAACTCGCTGTGCACTGGCGGTGGGGTTGGTACCTAAGCATCCATGATGACAGCCAGCTGCTACAGAGCACATTGCCTTGTTCTGGCAGCGCTTTCCTCCCTCTCTGCTGTCCTTGCTTTTGTGATAGCTAAGGCAGGCTGTCACTGTGCAGCATGCTGTATCTCGCTCTATCAGTGCCAGCCACACAGTGCTCTCTGACCTTTTCCAGTCCCAGTGTTTCTAAGCTGACAGCAGCTTAGCTCTAGCTTGTGCCAAGCTGATTTTTTTGTTCTGTGGTGATGAACAAACCATGATATAGCTCAGCCTCTCACTGTGCTCCTGTGATTTTGCACAGTGAACGACACTGAGCTTGTCAGAGATCTAAGAGTGTTGAATTGATTCATAAATATTGGGAACAGTTATTAATAAAAGTTAAATACTTTCCTGCATTTCTGTCAACTTTTTTTTTTTTTCTTCTTCTTTTTTTCCCCTCTATTTTTCACACTCTGCTCAAAGAAGTAAAACTGCAGGTTTCCTCATCATCACTTTGGTCAGATTAAAATCCAGTACCTGAATTTAATTATGGTTCTTGGTTGTCATATAAGGTATTTCATTTTATGGCATCTGCTGAGTTTCTTTAAATGGAACTTGACTTTCCTTTCCTTGTCCTGCCCAACTGTGGACTGTCAGCAGTGGTTTAATCTCTTGCAAGCAGCTAGTGCTGTTGCACCATAGCCTACCCTACATATCAGCCTCAGCCCACATCTGCTGTGTCCCCCAGCCTGCTGGTGGGGAGTTAAAACTCGTGGGAGTAGGACAGGGCTGCCAGGCTGGGTGGCTGGTGGCTGCGGGCAGAGGGGCAGACCGGGAGGACGCCACTGGCAGTTGCAGAAGAGCTCCGTCATACAGCAGGAATCTCTGCCCTGGGTGACGGACAACGCTGATTAGAAAAAGGCTAAATGTCAACATTGTTCTGAACTGGTAATTGGATAATTTCCAAGAGCATTTTAGACACGAGACTTTGGAGGTTTTCTCCTCCCAAGCTGCTCTCCCTTCTCCTCCTCCTTCCCCCCGCCTCCTCCCCTTTCCCCCACTAACCATTGTAACTCATTCTGTCAAGTACTGAGTGCTGTCCCTTCAGACCTTCAGATAAATCCTTTACAGCGATTTTAAAAGCTGCCGTAGTGTCTCTTTCTGTCTGTCTGTCTTTCTGTCTTGCCTTCCTCCTTCCTAATTTATATGATGGTGAGGGGAAGGTGGCCATGCATTGAAGGTGGGGGTGGTGCAGAGCAGAGGGGTGAAAGCTGCGTTTTGCCACATGTGGCTTTCCATTTTTGCAGAGGTCGTTAGCACTCTGCTTAGTGACCACAAACTGATTACAAACACCGCCTAGCAGTGTTGCTTTGCCAAAAGGCTTGGAGAGGAGACCTGTATTTTTGCTCCCCTTCTCCAATTCATTTTCAGATATATTATTACCCAAAAGATTTAAAGAAAAATTTATTGCTTGCAAAGAGGGACTCAAATCCCTAGGGCAGAATAAATAAAATAAAAACACGAGAAGTGCATTTGTAGTCCTCCTGAAAATAAGAGTGCAGTCTTAAAAAGGTTTCCTTGAAATGAAAAATGGATGACTGAGTCTCAAGCTACTACTAATCTAAAAGTTAGTGCTTTTGATAGTGATGGCTGTGCTAACTCTTAGTTAGCAAAGAGTATTTAGTTGTAGGATAAAAGGGCTTTATAGAACATTTGCTCCCCTGTGGTTTAGAAATTAGCCTCTATATGGAATAAGTGAGCAAAGAGGGAATGTATTTTCCATTCCCCTCTGCATGTGTGTTTGGTGGTGTGCTTTTGCATGTGTGTGTGCATGCACTAATAGCTTTGTGGTGATGACGGAGATGATCAAGATGATATAGAATGGAAATACTGTGTGATTTTCTGGAGTCAGCCTTTTAGGACTCCCTTTAAATAGGAAAGGCAATGATTTCTGGAAAGCAGGTTTTCCAGCAGGCTGCAGTTAAGATCTTCAGATGGTATTTACTGCATAAATACACGTGTCACTGCATAAATGTGATGTGTTTGAATCTGGAAATACTGTTTCCCACAAGGGAGAAAATGCCTTGTATTTTACTTGTTTACTCAGTGTTAGGTCTAATGAGTTGTGGATCTGACCTTCTCTGCATTTATGTTAGTGGAAGTGAGTTGATCAGCCTAGTGAGATCAGCTGTTTCTAGATGTGATGCCTACTGTGAGATTTGTCTAGCAATTCTCCTATCAGCCTTTCTCCAAGTCAGGAGCTGCAGCTGTTCCTCAAGCCATCAGCAGCAATGTGAGTTCTGGCAGCAAACCTGTAAAAGTCTTTCTCCTACATTAGTAGCTGTTTTCAGCCTGTATCATGCTTTGTAACCTGAGAACTATATCCTCCATTCTCCTTTGGTCTATAGGCAACAGGAGCAGAGACATCCAGGTAGGATTAGGTAGGTGGGATTTTTTCTCTGAGTCTTCAAGAGAAGCTATGCACACTGGTGAGGGTGAGAGCTGGGAGGACTACACAGGCAGGATTTTCAGGTCAGCTGCCAGATCTGTGTTTTAAGAGTTTCTGGCAACAGTAAAACGAAATGGTCAAACTGCTGAGGGTCTTGCCTGTGTTCTAGAAAATAGGACTCTTTTCTTCTGATTGTGCTGTACTGAAAGGAGTATTATTTTCTGCTATTTCCTGAGAGAAGATCTAGGGAGAAATCCCATTCTTCTGTATTGGTTATTGGGCTGTGCTCTCTGCAGGTAAAGTCTGTGCCACTGTACACTTACCTCAGTCAGCTGGTTACACAACAGTTGAACCAATGAATGGCTTGTGCCCTGGGGCACTTTCTGGCTGCTGTTAATAATAACCCTTTAAACAAAATATATATTTTTAAAATGGAAAGTGCTGATAGAAATTAAGCAAACCTCTCATTAGGAACTGCAGTGGCCTAAAGCCTTGGGAAGAACAGAAGGAGGTCACGTAGAGAGACTGTACATACAGTATCAGGCTGGCACCACTTAGTAATTTCAGTCGTTTCAGTGCAGAAATAACGCTGGGCATCTCTGGCAGAGCGACAGCACAAGCCTTGCTCCTTGAAACCCTTCCCAGCACTGCAGCCACAAGAACACCCCAAGTATTTTAACTTAGCTACGTAGGTCCTATTCTTAACTTTTCATCTCATCAGATACTTTTCTTATTAGAACTTGAGAGCCTTCCCTCTAAGGTAATGATGATGTATGCTAAAGCTCCGTGATCAAGTCCTAGCTTGTGCATTTCTAATGTGTTATGACTGTGATCCGTGCAATAGCTGTGCTCTAGCCTTGCTGGGCCATGTGACATAATGGCATTTTTAATTTCCTCCTCCCAGTCCCATCATCTGTTTGCATGTAGGAAATTACTTTGTTTTTCATGTTAATTGATAGCACGACCTGTTTCAGCAATTCACCGTCTCAAAGGTATGTCTGAGATCTCCAAGTGACTCACTGACATAAATGCAGATGAGCTAAAGCCACTTGTGTTACAGAGGGGCTGAAAGCCAAAGCAGAGTATCTTGATATCCCAGATAGCCTTTTAGCCTGTAGGACTGTGAGCCCGTGGCCTGCTTTGTTAATGACCACATTGAAGTCTAGTGGCAAGTGGTAGGTTGCATGAGGCAGCCTGCAGAAATAGACATGTTAAATTCATGGCCTCTAGCTCACTTGATCAATTGCAAGCTGGTAGACATTTATTTAAAATTTATACCACATGAATGTCTGAGGTAATAGGTGAATACTGTAAAGGGTTTATTTAAAAGAATATTTGACCAGTAGAGTCTTTGGAGATCAAATATTTCATTTTCAAGGGTGTCCTGAGTATTTGAAGAGGAGGAGAGGGAAGTAAAGAGGGATTTGGATAATGAAAAATACCACAGAAAGCAAGATTTTCCAAGGAAAACACCAGGAAGCTTGGTATGACCATTTAATGTATGCTGGAGTTTTTAAAAGGAAACATTAATGGTGAAACATGCCCTCAAAGGACAAGCCAGCAATAAATTTTGTGTCACAAAATTACCTGTCAGTGAGATTATGTTTAAATAACGTAGAATTGTTCCTGCTTCTTGAGGGGTTGGGAGAAACTTCACGGGAGAGTGTTCAAAGTATTCAGAATTATGTGCACAAATCCCATTAACAATAATGGGATTTGTGTGTTCAACCCTGCTCAAATGGCATTGAAAAATGTAGCTGCTGGTTGTTCTTCCCCAAAGCATAGATATAGCAAGGGAGCACTGAAATCCAAGATATTTTCTCTCCATTTTTTCTTTTATTACCTTCTAGACACAGAGTATCACACTAGCAGCCTGTGTGTACTACATCATGATTAAAGCCTACAGGCAATTCTCTTTTTCCCTTTGTCAGGGGTCGGTGGTGTGGGGAACAACAGCAACGACCAGAAATCCCACCAAGGAGGTCTGACATGTCAGTGCTCCCTTTATCTGTGACAATGGGGAACACCATTGCATAAACATTAGCAGGACAGTCAGTGCCCAAATGAGTAGACTCCAGTAAAAGTGTTTTGGTGGGGTGGGTTTTTCTTTTGTTTTGGTTTGTTTTTCCTTAATGCCCCTGATGAAAAAAAAATGAGGTCTTCGTTTTGCTGTATTACAGATGAGACCCAGTTCCTGTAAACTGGTGAATAGTATAGGGCAGAGTCCTCCGAAGGTGGAAGGCAGAGGAAGAAATGGAAAAATATATTATTAAGACTTAAATGTGACTGAACATGTTGCCATGGGATTTGATCTTATCCTATTTACAAGGGAAAACTTATGACTCATGGGTGCTAAATGATTGAGGCATTACTCATTTATGGAGTAAAACAAAAAAAAAAAAAAGGATACCTTTTATGGGATTTTTATAAATAATGATCACTTCCTCATATTTGTGAGTACTGAGCAAAGACATGCTGTAGTCCTAAAGATCTCTTCATGCAAGGCTTCTGTGCAGAGCTTTTGAGAAGTACTCAGTCTTAACTAGATATTGAGAAGTACTCAGTCTTAACTAGTTATTTCTCCTTCAGAATTTAATCTTCCATGGTGTTCCACTCATTATCCATGCTGAGTTGTAAGCTGTGTTTCACAAAATAGAGCAGGATTAGATTTTGCCCTGTCCAGGTAGATGACACCTACAGACTCTGTAGTGCAGTTCAGGATAGACATTTAACAACTTCTTGTTTAAAACTATTTTCTTCTCTTCTAAGCCTGGGAGGCCTCTGTAAGATGCCAGCACTGCTGCTTACCAGTGCTCTGTTGTGATGGTCTCAATGCTACTTCCAATGTACCTTCCCATAGTGAATCCTTTTCAGTTGTGCCTGAGGTGATTGAAAGATGCTCCCCTGGCCACGTACCCTTTCATAACACTCTTGACTTGCCTGTGGCTATCACTGTGTGGCTATTTGGTCCAGCTGTAGTGCCCTTTTCTTCTGCTGGTCCATTTTAGGTGCAGTTGCTGCTTGCTTTTACCACCACCACCTTCACTCACAGGTTTATTAAAGGGTAAACAGTATAACCTGGGTTTGAACTTTACATTTTTGCCCTAGGAGGCATCCATGCTTTTATCCTGGTGTACATAAAGTGTTGCCTTTTTGTGCTGCTAATCTTCATGTATGGGTTGGAAGAAGTGCAGGTAAGCATTAACAGGAAAGAAATATCTGCATAGCAGATTAGAATGTGATTTGGTGAAAGAAATATATGTTTAAAAGCTTGGATAAAGCATGCAGTCTCAGAAAAAACGAATCTTTTAGAAAGTTTTGTTGTGTAACAGCTGGGCAGACCTGTTAGAAAGATGAACATTTTGAGCAGATTGATTGTATTTGTGAATTTTATAGTTGGATGCACATCCTGTGCAGTAACATTCCTCCTTGGGTGGGAAGTAATTTTATGATAACCTACAACTGGCTTCTAACTGAGTTCAAGATTGAGAGTGTTCCAGATCCTAGAGGTCAAGCCAAATGATAAACTTTTTGTTTGAAGTTATGCATGTTTTTGTGGGGGAGGATGTGTGAAGAGGAGAGGATGTGGGAACAGTGAATGCTACATTCAAAGCTTGGGTTACAGTGTGCCTGTAATATCTTTCCAGTTGTGTCTGCATATCCATTTTCTTCATATCTATGAAAGTATCTCTCTCTGAATATCAGACAGACATTCTACAAAGGATTCACAGAATCACAGAATTAATCAGCTGGGAAAAGACCTTCAAGATCATTGAGTCCAACCCATCACCTAACGCCTTCTAATTAATGAAACCATGGCACTAGGTGCCTCATCCAGCCTCTTTTTAAACACCTCCAGGGATGGTGACTCTACCACCTCTGAGGGCAGCCCATTCCAATGGCCAAACACTCCTTCTGTGAAGAATTCACATGGGTGTGAATTCTTAAAGCAGCTGGCCACAGCATGGAGAGATGTTTCCAAGGCTTTGCTTTATCATCTGGAGAGTAGACCAACTGGAAGAGATGTATAAAATCACACTATTTTCCACTGCCCAGCTTGCTGTACAGAGATGCACAGGGTGTATTTTTAAAGTAAATTGACACTGAATGCCAGATACTGCCTCTATTGTTAATTCAGTTTCTGTGCCAAACTGTGGAAGTGTTTGTGGGAGATCATAGAATGGTAAGGTTGGAAGGGACCTCAAGGATCATCCAGTTCCAACCTCCTGCCCAACCTGGCCTTGAACACCTCCAGGGAGGGAGCAGCCACAACCTCCCTGGGCAACCTGTGCCAGTGTCTCACCACCCTCACTGCAAACAACTTCCTCCTAACATCCAGTCTAAATCTCCCCTCTGCCAGTTCAAACCCATTGTCCCTTGTCCTGTCATTGCAAGCCCTTGTCAATAGTCCCTCCCCAGCCTTCCTGTAGGCCCCCTTCAGATCCTGGAAGGCTACTCTAAGGTCTCCTGGAAGCCTTCTCTTCTCCAGGCTGCAGAGCCCCAACTCTTGTAGCCTGTCCTCATAGCAGAGCTGCTGCAGCCCTCTGAGCATCTTTGTGGCCTCCTCTGGACCCGCTCCAACAGTTCCATGTCCTTCCTGTGCTGGGGGCTCCAGAACTGCACACAGGACTTTAGATGGGGTCTGACGAGCGGAGTAAAAGGGGAGAATCACCTCCCATGGCTTTTAATGTACTGGGCAATAAAACCTAGTACTTGACTTGGTATGCTTCTAGCTGGCCTATGACATCCTAAGTGCTGCAATAACAGAGACACATTTTAGTAGTTGCTGCAGCTCCTGCAGCCAGAGGAGGAGAGCTACATGGTACCATTGACAGTACAACTGTCCCATCTGAAAATGAGAATTAGACATTTCTATTTTCCCCTCTTTGCTGACACATGATATAACTATATCATTTAAATACAAGCTGTAGAGATTTCTTTGAAGCAAATGGGAAACTTATGAGAAACAATGTGCAAAATATAATACATTTGTATTAAAAAATAAAAAGAGAGAGCAGCCTGTTTTAAATAGAAACTACAAAACATTCACACAGACTTTGCTGTGATTTTACTCTCAGAAGTCTGTCGACATCACATCCTCTCCCATGGAACTTATCTGTTACCAGCTCTGTGGTTTTTGCTGTGCTATGTCAGCAAATGGCCACTGCTCCACTAGAGCTTGCCAGAGGTTAGCACTTGCAGCAGTTACAAGGTGTACTGTCCTTACACGTCGATACTGCTGATAGCTCCTTGTTAGGGGTGTCATCCCGTTCTGTCACCGTGGCAGGTCTCACCCATTTATCTTCTGCACACCAGAGTGGTGCACATTGCCTCTCTGAACACAGGAGTGTCAGGCAGTTGCAGACTCTGGATTAGCAGCTAGGTGACAGGAGCATGTGGGATGTTTCTTAGGAAACAATATGGGAATCTGTTGCGATGTGGCGGCTGAGGGAGCCCAGGCTTTGAATGGAGGAGCTTCACGTTGTGTGAGCTGTTGGATGTCCAGATTAGCATGGACTTAGAGACAACATTCCAAATCCATTTGATCTCAAGGAGATCCTTGTTTGTTGTTGTCAGAAGGTCCCTATATCCATGTCATCTGTAGATCAGAGGTGCTGAGAAACTGTTCCTTAGCAATTAGTTTTAGTTCTAGGATTCTTCTATTTGCACTACCCAGCGCTCAAAGAGCCTTCAAACTTCACACATGCTTTAACTTGAGGATAAGGAGAGAATTCTAGGCAGACACATTGTTCCTCTGAGTCAAGCCAGTGAATTATTATCTAAACCCTTCTGCTTTGGTATCATATAAGGAAACCAGCCAAACTGCTGGACTTACTTGTCCTGTATTGGGTGTCAGATATTAATAAAACCTTAATGCTAGCTACCAGACCCGTATCACTTACCTGCTTTCAACAAGTTAGACCAAGAAAGCTGGTTGGGGTTTCTGGTGTGGATTTTTTTTTTTCTGGTTGTTGTTGTTGTTTTTTATTTTTTTAAATCAGTCTCTTCTGTGCAAGTGAACTAATGCTAATTGCCTTCTGGATGGCCGTTGAACGTCACAGCTGTAACAACAACAACAACAAATTCTTTTAAACATCATACTTCAAAAGTTAAATCAAAAATTCTCTTGCAAAAATAAGTTTTTAATAAATAGAGTATGCATCAATAAATGTACCAAGGAAGGGCAATCTGCACCTGATATAACAAAACTCACAAACTTCTGTTCAGAGAAGTGTGGCAACAGTGAGGGTGGTGAGACACTGGCACAGGTTGCCCAGGGAGGTTGTGGCTGCTCCCTCCCTGGAGATGTTCAAGGCCAGGTTGGAGGAGGCCTTGAGTGACCTGTGCTAGTGGGAGGTGTCCCTGCCTATGGCAGGGGGTTAGAACTGGATGATCCTTGAGGTCCCTTCCAACCTTACCATCCTGTGATTTAATTGTGATTGGTGACTTCTCCATAGAATTTCAGAATTCAGCTATGGGATGAAATTTCTAATCCTTTTCTGTACCATTTACACCATTTGGGCTTAATAAAAGGTACATGTATGAAAACCTGCCTTACACAACATTTTTTTGTTGTTGTTCTGAGAAGAATTTTTTATTTATATTTTTTTCAGGTTGCTACAGTTTTCAGGTCATTTTCTGTAGAAGTTAGATGTTTTAATAATTATTAGTGTAAATTTGATAGACACCTGTTGCTTTAATTCACAATGAAGCACTGAATGCTTCCTGTTGTATAATTTATGCTTCATTTATGCTTACATCAGTACAGAAAGATGCTGAATTACCCTGCAAAATCTTGGCAGCATTCAAACCATAGTAAGCCAGAATGCTGTTGGCCTCTCTGACAGAGGTGATTCTTCTGGCAAACTTCTTTTGGATTATGAATACTTAACATTTGGTAAAATTATTGAGAACTGCACTTGAGACAAACCTATCTGACTTTGCACCAAGTTGCTGTTTTAAGACAGCTTTTGCTTTCTCTCTCTCTTTTGGTCCCTTCTTGTGGTTTTCCAAATACTTTTATATATCCCTTCAACTACAGACAATAATACTCCAGTTTCTAGTCTTTGAAAAACACTCTGGATGTGAACCTGAAGTACAGCTGGCTATGTTGTGTGTTCCCAATACTTACTTATCAAGAAATTATGTTTTTCTTGTTAAGTCAGCACATTAAGTCACATGGTTTTTAAGATAACTCAACTGCTGTCCATAGTCTGCTGTCAACAAACCACAGATATTTACAAGGTCTTGTAATGATGGGATGAGGAGTAATGGGTTTAAACTGGCAGAGAAGAGATTTAAACTGGATGTTAGGCAGAAGTTGTTTGCAGTGAGGGTGGTGAGACACTGGCACAGGTTGCCCAGGGAGGTTGTGGCTGCTCCCTCCCTGGAGGTGTTCAAGGCCAGGTTGGATGAGGCCTTGAGTGAGCTGTGCTAGTGGGAGGTGTCCCTGCCTATGGCAGGGGGTTGGAACTGGATGAGCTTTGAAGTCCCTTCCAACCTTACCATTCTATGATTCTCTGTTATGTGATATGAAAAAATACCTTTGTTAGTGAATGGGGTGGTTTAGTTTTTGAAAGCACAGAAGATTCTGCAAAGTGTCCCTGAATGATCAAGCAGCTTTTAATCAAGGGTCAGAGTGTAGTCAGGTGCAGTAATCACTCTTTTCTGGTAACTACCAGGTGTACTGTGGTGTCTCCATTAGCAGTAATAAATACCATATCACGATGAACAAAGATACAGTTATTTGTTGTAGAAACAAGATGTGCCTTGATAGCAGAAATGACTTCTCAAGTGTCACCTCTTAATAGTGGTATTGGCTGTGTAGGTGGTAAAAATGGAAAACCTGATTTCTACTCCTTACACCAGAACAATTGCCACAAGAAAGGTCTAAAAGGGTACAGGGTTCTCCAAGCACAAACCAGGTTATTCACCTTCTGCTAACTTGAAATGTGCTTGAAACCTTGATTATACAAATCGCTACCCATTCAAAACAGAGTTTACTTAAGACAGGAGAGGGAAATTTTTCACAGTCTAACTGCCAGTAAATAAAGGCTGATGAGAAGCTGTGGGTTGGTGTCAAAACAGGAGAACTGCTCCACCATATCTCCCATCGGTCCTGCCTCATACATGCACCTCTACGCTTATTGTGTCACAACTCCTGCCAGAGTATCACTTCTGTTTATTGCTATGTCTTCAGCTCTAATTAAATTTACAGAACTTCAGATTTGGTAGTTATTCTTGTTTATCATTGTTATAATTTTTTTCTACTGCTGCTGAATTTTAATCACTGAAGAGCAAGACGTTGTTCAAGGGTGATGTCTTTTTCTCTGTTACTTCAAGATTTGCCTGTCCTTCCTCCTTCTCCTCCATGTCCCTAAATTAACACAGTGAGAAAACTTGTCTCTTTTGTCTGCAGATAGCCTTTAGTTTGGGATAAGGTTTACTTCATAGCCTAAAAATGGCTCTTACTTCTTGATCTGACTCACTGTGTTACAGTACAGTCACTTATAGATCAATTTATTTTTAGAATCCCAATGAAACAGATTCTATGGGGAGCATTTGGTTCTGATCAAGAGATGGCTCCAAAGTGAAATATGCTGCTGGAAGGAATATCCTTTCAACTTGACCCTTCATATAAAGATCCTCTGCTAGTTGTTTCATGCCTTTGAATGTCTTTTGCACCCTTCTGCAAACCTTTTGTGATCAGCCAAAAGATTAAAATTGTCAAATGTAGACAATCTCATGTTCTATGAAGCATGCGAATTTTGTTTGCTGCTTTTTTTTCCCTAAATAAAGGTAATTTCTGTGGGTGTGGAAGGCTTTGCTCCTATCTACTCTCTGATTTTTCTTTTTCTAAGAGATGAGGTAGGTGTGGGGTGGGAAAGAATTTGAATCAAACCCCACATTTTCATAGAGTCGTCGCTCAGCCTTTAGGAGTTTTGAAGATGGTTTTCTTTGGGTTTTTTCTGTTCAAAATTGGATGGCTTGGGAGCACCATAGTGCACTCTGTACTTAGTCTTACCTGATGGAAGTGCTTAATTAATGTTTTTTCTGTACCTTCAATGGCATTTCTTAGTTTTCAGATGGACAGAGAGTTTGGCTCACTCCCCTTAATGTTCTAATTTCTTTTTCCCTTAATTTTTTGGGCCTTTTTTGTCAATGAGAAGATGTTTGCATGGATGATAAAGTAGCAGTATGCTGTTACTGTCAAAAAGGAGGGAATCACTTGACCTACCTTCTGCAGACCTCTAATGTTCAGCCAAACTGCATCCAGATGCTGATACATGCTTGGATATTTCTGTCTGCTGTGTCCCATGCAGACAATGAGCCAAACATGCTGTGCAGTAGATACACTAGAAAAGAAGAAGAAGAAAAAAAAACATGTATGCATGTAATTGAAAAAAAACCCTAACCCTGAGTACAACCTTCTGATGCTCACTCCATTTTAGCTCAGGCTGCTGTGCTGTTGAAGGGTGTGAGGAATGCTGTAACAGTATTCACAGAATCACAGACACACCCAGGTTGGCAAAGCCCCTCAGGATCACCAAGTCCAACCTAGAACCCTACTCTACAAGAATCACCTTAAACCATATCCCTAAGCACCACATCCAAACCACCCTTAAATACAGCAGGAGTTGGTGACTCAACCTCCTCCCTGGGCAGCTCATTCCAGTCCCTGACCACTCTCTCTGTGAAATACTTTTTCATAATATCTAATCTAAACCTATCCAGCCTCAATTTGAGGCCATTGCCCCTTGTTCTGTCTCCAGTTACCTGTGAGAAGAGACCAGCAGCAGCCTCAGTAGTACTGTTCTTCTGGAAGGACACCTACTCATTGCAGGTTGAAGTTAGTGTCATCCCAGACTCTGTTACTTCCAAGAGTTACTGCTAGAAGTGAAATGTGAGGTTTACTTCTTGTATCCTGGTGGCATATCTGTTTGTCATTCTCACAAGTTCATGTTAGATTTAAAATATTATTCTCCATATGTTACGAGGATAACAGCAAGACAATCTAATTTTACCTCTTCTTTTTGAAACTATTGCTGCAGCCTTGACTTGTTAACACTTTTTTAATGCCAGGAAGACACTCAAGGATCAACAGCCTGAGTTTGCTGTAACTGGTAAAGATTTTTTTGAAAAATATTTTATTTTTTTAAAACAACACAAAAAGACAACAGGGTGGGGTTTTTTTTGAGTTTTTTGTTGTTGTTGTTTTTTTGTTTTTAAGATGGAAAGAGGAAGACAAGAAGAAAACAAACCCAGCCATGCCTTTTCCTCGTGGGCAGAATAGCAGAGATGCATTTATCTGACCTTTGGAAAGCAGAAAAAAGAAAGGGAACAAAACACCTAAGCAAAAAAACTTGCTTCTGAGGCACTTGGTGCCAGGGGTTAGTTAATTAGAAGGTGTTAGATGATAAGTTGGACTGGATGATCTTAGAGGTCTTTTCTAACCTGCTTCATTCTGTGATTCTGTGTGATTCTAGAGTTTTGCTTTAACCATGTGAGAGGGAACACATGTGGTTTTGAATTCTTGCTAGATTTGACTTGATGATCTTAGAGGTCTTTTCCAAGCTGGTTAATTCTGTAATTCTGTGTGATTCTATAGTAGCCTTTTGCAGTCTCTCTGGCTCTTGCAGTTAACTATTCACTTCTACTTTTCCTAGTATGAAGTATCTGAATGTTTGGACTGAGGGCTGTACTGGGGGCTACCACATGCTGACAAGCAGTCAGTAAGGTTAGAATGAAGTGCTTGGGCATCATGAAACAGGCATCACTGATAACTGAGGAGGAATTTTGGCTGAGTTAGGATTGTCCTTAGGCTATCCCTGTGGCTTACTCCCTATGCTCTTTTCAGCTAATTGGAAGGGATAATGATCTCTCCAGGCTTTTAGTCTCTTTGTGTATCCCCACAAGAGAATCTATTGAATGCCTATGTGAGAAATCATTTAAAGAGGCTATCTGCTGTCCAACTGTTACTGATTCAAGCTGAATTTGAACTGACAGGAGAGCCAGAGAGGAGCTGTTTATCTCTTGACCAGTTTTGGATGCTTCAATTTAAAAGTGTGGGTAATGATACCTATGGATCCCAAATCTGTATTTCTGGACTTGTCTTCCAAAGGAGCTGAACACCTGCAGTTTTCATGGAGTTGTGTTGAAATTGCCAGTGCTGCCACTGCAGATCAGGCATTCTGGAGTTATTGAAAACTCGGTCTTGTAATGACAGGACAAGGGGCAATGGGTTTGAACTGGCAGAGGGGGGATTTATACTAGATGTCAGGAGGAAGTTCTTTAGAGTGAGAGTGATGAGACACTGGAACAGGTTGCCCAGGGAGGTTGTGGCTGCTTCCTCCCTGGAGGTGTTCAAGGCCAGGTTGGACGAGGCCTTGAGTGACCTGTGCTAGTGGGAGGTGTCCCTGCCTATGGCAGGGAGTTGGAACTGATTGATCCTTAAGGTCCCTTCCAACCTTACCATTCTATGATTCTCAATAGGCAACTACATCCAGGGATCCTTCTTGATCATCATTGCCATCAGGCCTACCGCAACCACCTCCTTTCATCCACACAGTTAGAAATGGGAACTGAGATCCTTCAACAAGCAATTCATCTTCCCCTTCAGGTGATTAAAGGTTCTTTGATGCAGTAGTTGCTACTAGAGAGTAGTGTGACCACCTTCCTTCCTGCCCACACTTCAGTAAGGTCATCTGTCACATGCTATGCTTATTTTTGAGTTATAAGGAAAATTAAGTTCAAGGAGGTCAGAAGCTGTAAGCCAGCAACTGTAGTATATTTTACTCTAAAAGAATGAGATCCACTGGAATGTGAGAAATAACTGGCCAAGGGAAAGCTCTTTGAAGTTCGAAATGAGTTAGCAAAGTTGCCTGTATTTTGGGTGGTAGGCAGCCAGAGGTGGGAATGGAGGAGCAGGAAGGGTAGGAAGCTTGTGAATTCTTCTAAAGAACTTTTTGTTCTTTGCTAGGCTGTTGTATTTTTCGGTGGTCAGCTTTCAGTTGCCACCCATGCACTAGTGCTTCAGCCATATGGCATCTATCCTTATCTTTTTCAGTTGACCTTTTGGTGATATTTGTGGTCTTTTTCTGTCTGTGATGTGTTTCTAGAGTATTGCTAATAAGCTTTGGGACTTGGGGAAAAAAAAGTCCTTTACCATCTTTGAACTAAGAATGGCTTTTGAGGTGGTGGTAGTGATTGAGTCTTGTTACTCAGACTGTGGACAGTCTGTTCTGTTGAACAGACTTCTGCCTGTTGAAGTGAATGGGACTCTTTCCACTTCAGTAGGCTTCAGATCTGTGTCTCTGCCTGTAAGTGTATCTAAGTCAAAAACATTGACTATTTGGAAGAAGACAGCAGCACAGTTTACATTTCCTGGCTCTGGAGTTCTTTTTCGTTGTCCTCAGGTCAAAACTTGCCTTAAAATTCTGTCTCTGCAATGTTTATTCCCTCAAAAGGAGATAAAAGTGTTTGTTCTTCTAGAAGTCCCTAGGTTGAACAAACAGAACAGTAATGTTCTCACTGGTTTCCATCACCTACTAAAGTGCAGAACCTTCTCCCTCCCTCAGCGTTTCCATTTCCTCTACTTCCTGTCCCTTGCAGATTGGGTAACAAATGCTGAATATTTCCTGAAGTTGACTAATGACAGGACATGGATGTCTGCAGCTGAGCAGCCTGGCCAGTGCTCTGTTGGGTCCTTGACTGAAAGGAGGTGCTACAGCTGTGTTTGTGGAGGCCCCCCAGTGTAACTCTGTCTTTTGAATACCTTTAGGGTATTGTGTCAGCCTAACCTAAGCACCCCGAGGCAAGCATACTTCAAATGATATTTAATTTATTGCAAATTGCCTTAACAAAAGTGCTATCATAGGCCAAACTGAGACAGGACACTGTTTTTCTGTCTTAATTCACATGTTCTGATCAGCAAAGACCATGAATTACTGGGAAAATACATTATTTTACATGAATGGCTATATTGGGTTTGTATGGCAAGACATGGGTAGCAGAGAGGCTACAGGGTGGCTTCTTTGAGAAGCTGCTAGAACCTTCCCTGTTGTCCAATGGAGCAAATGCCAGCTGGCTCCAAGACGGACCCATCATTGGCCAAGGCTGAGCCCTTCAGTGGTGGTGGTAGCACCTCTGTGATAGCACATTTCAGGGGAAAAAAATTAATTAATTTTTTCCCTAGGTTGAGTCTGCTCTGTCTGTGATAGTAATGTCAAGTGATCTGACCTTATCTCAGCCCATGACCCTTTCAGTACATTTTTCTGCCCTATCCAGCTGAGGAGGGGAGTGGTGCAGCAGCTTTTGATGGGCACCTGGCATCCAATCAGGATCGACTCCCCATGATGGTCTTTAAAATTCAAAGGAAAACAAGATAAGGTCTTCCACAGGTGGAAATGAGTTTGGGTTTGGTTTACACAAAGATTCTGGACTCCCCACATCAGTAATGTTTAGAAATTAGTTTCTTGACCTCCTAGTTATTTTTTACACTGAGAGCATAACTGGGAAAGGAATTGAATGAATTTTATTTTATAGCTTAGGTTTTTCCTCTGAAATGCCTAGGCTCTCTCTCCTCTTGGCTGGAGTCTTTCTTTCTCATTATGTCATTAAAGTGCCAATGACTCCATTTCTTTTGTTGACTGAGATGTGTAGATCTGTGTTTCTGTATGTACCAGATTATAACAATGTTCTGTGACCAAAAAAAAAAAAAAAAAAANTAATGGTATTGATGTGAGCAGAGAGAGTCTGGTAGCAAAGAAAACCAGACATGCAGATGTTTCCTTAGCTAACATGTGATGCCTGTTGATTCCAGCATCCTAAAGCGCTACCATAAATGCTGACTTTGGAGTTAGAAGCAACTCTTCAAAGCTGGACAAATATTAGCAGCCAGAATAGTGGGTGACAGAAAAACAAAAAAAGCTTCTCAACAAGGAAGGTGGAAAGATGGGATAGAAATGAGTTGTGCAGTGGTAGGAGGGTTAACAAGGAATCACTCCCATCTGGCAGTAATGTTCATGTATCTATGATCTAGAATCAGATTGCTCCTTTGTGTGTGAATCTAAGGGATGTAATCCATACCTAAATACCTGCTGGGAGATACACCTGTGAAAAAAATCCTATAACAAATGGGCCCAACTCCTGGTATGCTACAAAAAATCTATTTCTTTACACATGTGCTTACTTTGGTGGCACTGCCTTATTTTTTACTTCAGTAGGATTTTAACCTTCTTTGTTAGAAGACATATTTGGGTTTTTACCTAAGTAGTGAGAGATTAAAGTTCTCTAAGTTTGGTACACAGACTTTGACTACTGCTCAAGCATATTTTACTTGCTGCAATAGAGTCATAGAATCACAGAATGGAAGTGACCTTGAAAGCTCATCCAGTCCAACCCCCCTACCAGAGCAGGATCACCCAGAACAGATCACACAGGAACATGTCCAGGCAGGTTTTGTATATCTCCAGAGAAGGAGACTCCACAACCCCCCTGGGCAGCCTGTTCCAGTGCTCTGTCATCCTCACAGGCTAAAATTCCTCCTCATGTTTAAATGAAACTTCCTATGGCTCAGCTTCCATCCATTGCCCCTTGTCTTGTCATCAGGCATCACCCAGCAGAGCCTGGCTCCAGCCTCCTGGCACTCACCCTATATTTATAAACATTGTCCATCCTTTGCCAACTTGGATAATATCCTTGATTTTAAATATTATTTTTTTTTTTGGTATGTTGAGTATTACAAACCTAGGAGAAATGGGAAGTTCAATTAAAAAAAAGCCAAATAACCATAAAATCCACAATACTTGTCTTCCTTTTCTCCGTCTCCTCCATTCCTGTTATGATTTTTCTTCGCTGTGTTCTGATTCTCCAGTGTGGAGACTTTCAGATGACAATTAACAGCTGCTGTTGCACACAGTCTGACTGCTCCTGAGGGGAGCTGGTTCCCGCCAGACGTTTTACAGCATCTGTTTGAAGCTGACTCACGTTCCTTCTGTTCCATCTCAAATTGGAAGCCCTGGTGAGGAGATGAGAAGGTGCATGTACCGAGGTAGGGCTTTGATCCACCGTGCCACACACTGACTGACATTTCCACTTACGCTGAAACATGCTGCTCTCAGATATGTGGCAATAAACAGGACTGTTCAGCTGGTTTACAGAGATGCTGTTGAGACAGCAGGGGGAAAAGAACCACCTTTGTTAGCAGAAAAGTCTTCTTTTTTTATTTTTTAATCTAAAACTCAGAAACATGTTGTGATGGCTTGGGAGTTCCCTGCCCCCCCTTTCCCCACTTTATAAAATCCCCCAGACTAGACTCAGCCAACCAGAAGTGAAGGACTGAAGCTCTATTTNTGGCTGGAAGTTAAGGACTGAAGCTCTATTTAGAGCTTAGCACAATATGCAAGCAGATACATACATTATATGCAGGAATATTTACAGAAATATACAAGTTAAAGGGAATACAGAAACACAACTCCCCTCCCAGAAATCAGAGTCCCCAGGAGGGGGTTCCCAACCACCCTTCCACCTTCTCCCCACCCCTATACCTTAGCCCACAGTCTGACTTATGTGCAAGGTGTGTTTGGAGGATCAGCCAGGGGGAGTTAGAAGGAAAGTGGTTAGTTAAGTTAGCAGAGAGGTCCAGAGCAAAACAGCTAGAAAACCTGAGACTCTCTGGGATAGTGCCTTGTCTTTGTTTTGTATTCTTTTCTTAGCCATCTCAGCAAGCCTATGAGTGAAGCAGGCATCACCAGTGTTTTCCTTTCACAGCCTGTAATATAATTTTCTCCATTAAAATATTCCAGTTAGCCTCAAACCAGCACACACGTTGTACAGTCTGCTTAATCTTTTGTGTTGCATTCACCTACAGCATGAATGAAATGTTGTGGTTTTATTGAGATGCTGATACTTTTTCCCTGTTGGGATTATTGAAACTTCTAAGCAGAACTTCAGAATCTTTCCCTCTATCCAATTCTTTCACTTCAAATAGTGGGCTTCTAGTATCTGAAGGGGTCTACAGGAAGGCTGTGGAGGGACTATTGACAAGGACTTGCAATGACAGAACAATGGGCAATGGGTTTGAAGTGTCAGAGGGGAGATTTAGACTGGATGTTAGGAGGAAGTTGTTTGCAGTGAGGGTGGTGAGACACTGGCACAGGTTGCCCAGGGAGGTTGTGGCTGCTCCCTCCCTGGAGGTGTTCAAGGCCAGGTTGGAGGAGGCCTTGAGTGAGCTGTGCTAGTGGGAGGTGTCCCTGCCTATGGTAGGAGGTTGGAACTGGGTGATCCTTGAGGTCCCTTCCAACCTTACCATTCTGTGATTCTATGAATGCATCCTCTAGGCTTCCCAGATACTTATATACCTATATGACATTGTTAGGTAACAGTGATTGACTAAGTATCTACTTGAAGATCATCACTTGGTCTGACTATGATGGGCACTGAGAACCCTGTGAACTCTTTCTTTCTTTGTTCACAAACACACAAGATGAATAGTGCCAAATCAGTAACCCAGGCAGGAAAGGTTGCTCCCAGATGTGAAAACCCGTTACAAGAGTTTCTAATATTCTAGACTATTTACATTTGCCTTTTATTTATTGGGAAAGAGTCTGAAATTGGGTTTTGAAAGCTCCAGACACCTTAGTGGAGGTATCTGACAACCTAAGGCCCAGGTCAATTTCCCTGTCCTCTTCCAGACTTTTGGAGAATTACTACATCATGGCAGAGAGACAGTGTGGTACTCTCTTCTCCTTGAGATTCAACCTCCAAATTCACAGCTCCTTCCCTTCCTAGGTGGTAGACTCCAATAAAGATTGAAGGTTTAGACAGTCTGGTCACATCACTTGAGATTCATGGTGGTAGGTCTAGCATCAGTGACGTGGATGAATGACTTCAATAAAGAAGTACGGTGGAATAGTATCTTCCACAAAGCCATTTGTGCCATATGTTATGCCCCCAAATGCTGCTTTAGTACAATCCCCAACCTTAGTGCCTTCTGTTTGTTATTAGTAGCATTTGCTTTCAGTTCCTCACCAGTTTTTGTGGAGGGTGGGGGGCAGAGAACACAGAATCTCTGAAAACAATAACTCTTGTTCTTTGACATAAACCGGTTGTCAGTTCCTTGTGGGACCCAGGCTGATAAAAAACAGGGGAAAACTATTTTATTTGCAATGTAAGGAATTCTAGCCTGTGGAGATTTTTAGTTCAACAGCAGTAAAGGTAGGGACAGCAACCAGTGAGGCTGTTAAAGGTCACATTCTCTCCCACCCTCTCTCTTTCCCAGTCCCTTGAGTCATAATTAAAACTCCAGAAAGTGAGAAGCTGTTACTAATTCTAAAATGCAGTTTGGCACAACAGAATAATGCATCTACTGACTTGTGTTTTTCATTTAATTTCATTTTTTATAGGTCAAGCTGAAATTTTACTTTACTGTTTGGTTTACAATGGCCTTTTTCTGAATCTGAAACTTTGATTTGAAAGTTTCCCAGGTATAACATGTATGGAAACAAACACCTTGCTCAGAAGCCTGACAATAATTATCTCCTAATGGAACAATTAGGCACTTTAATCAGATGTGACTTTAATGCTTTCAAGTAGAAAATGCTGGAGATGGTCTCTTGTGCTTTGTACTCTCTCCCAAGAGATTAGCTGGCCACAGAGATGAGCTAATTACCCTTTGCATATTTTTGAGAGCTGTCCAGATTAGAAGGAGCACTTACATAATAATGATATTTATATACCATCTTTCCCAGGGCTGAAACACTATACAGGGTTACTTAGGGGACTCCTACTCAGACAAAACTTAGTGAACTTGGTAGGTAAAGGCTGAGAAGGAATTTAGGATTTTGTAGTACAGCTCTCAGCCATTTCCCTAAAGGCCTGAAAGAGTTTTTTGAGTCATTTGTAAGGAAGACTTTCAACACAGCACCCCTCTGAATACCAGTGGAGGGGGTTTGTTTACGTCCAGTCATGTCTTCACTACCCACAGGTCTTAGGAAGCCATGCCTCAGCAGGTTACTGTTTTTCTAAGACAAACTGAGGTGGCTTGCTCAGCCCCGAGACTCTAGAGTATGAGCTTATACTTCCCATGTACAAGTGCCAGTCCTTCCTGTGCTGGGGGCTCCAGAACTGCACACAGTACTTGGACACTACTTCTTCAGCTGCCCTCCTTACCATATTTCTTGATGCCGCTGTCTTGCCAGTACTACAGCAGAAATATGAGTTGTGGGGAGCACTTGCTGAGTTCTCCAAAGGATGGCACATGAGGGCTAAGTCTAGTAGTCCCTATCTGATTGTCTAGATAATATAGCAACATGTATTGCTTCCCAGATGTAGCAAGGTAGAACTGAGGCTGGAAGATTAAATGTATGTGATTTCTATTAGCTTAGTTACCAAAACAAAAACAAACAAACAAAAAAGGAAAATATAATTACTTGAGAAATTTACTTGTGCTTTTACTTCTTGGAGTACTGATTTCTCATCCTAATTTTCTACAAATATCCATTCATCTCTTTTTAATAAAAGCAAAACTCATACCAGGATACTAACTTCCAGATGCATTTTTACTATCTTGCTGAATGTTTATTTTAATTTTGAAATGAAGTGAGCTTTGCTATCACAGAATATTTTAAATTTAAACAAAAAAATCTCACATTGTGTATTGACACAGCGCACTTGTTTCTAAACCCTCCTAAGAAGCCAAATAAGTGTCCTTGCTGAATAAATGGATTATTTATTTTTAATGTATTTTTAGCTTCTGTGACTGCTCCTAGTTTGATCTTTGACTTCTTGATTATTGAATCCTGAGGGTAGGGTCAGAGAGCCAGATGTTCTCTCTCTTGCTTTAGGTCAGGAGCTGGGAATACTTCTTTCATGTCTTCATGGTTTGTGATCTGTAGACACCACTATGAGTAATAATAAACACACTGATGTGCATCTAGTGGAACTCTTCTGAAGCCAGTGGGCTTGTGTTAGTGTAAGACAAAGTTTATGTTGATTGTTTGGTTTAGAGGCATCCTATACTTTTATATCTCTATAATTAACAATTAGTATCTGGGTGGTATTGACAGCTGTGGTAGAGTTATAATCCTATGTTGCAGCTGATTTTTTTTTCTCTTTGTCTGAGTCAGAGATGATTCAGGATGAAGCACTCTGATGGAGCACTAATAAGCCTCCATCATAGAGGGTTAGTGGGTGCGTCCCTAGGATTGCTGAACACCTTCTTATTCTTTAATGCAACAGCATTATATATGGCAGCCTCTAGTACCACCCAAGCTCCCAGGACTGTTTGCCTACAGGTCATGATGGGAGACGGTGTTTGGAGTGACATTTCAGCACCTTTCTTGCCCATACAGCAAATGGCCATCATTACCAGCTGACACTTTCTTTTCATACTGGAATTTAGTAGTAATAACTCAGTCTGTTTGCACGTCTCAGCTTCTATTTTTAAGCACTACTAATCCTCAGAGAAGGACCAGCCTCCATCTGGCCTTACAAGGGTGTGTGGTGGCAAGGGAGATGTAAGGAGCTTCCCAGACCTTGTGCAGTCCTCCTGGGAGCCAGGCACAAGCACTGCATTAAATGTGGGGCCAGAGAAGGTGCTTTTGCATTGTATCCTTCTTGAACACAGAGATGGCACTGGCTGGAGGAGCTGTGCCTTGCCATGTCCCACATGCACCAGAGGGAGAATGTTCCCTCTATGAAGGGCACTACAAATGGTAGCACTAATCTAGTGCTCACTCGTACCACAAGCATTGTCTGCAGCATGCAGCTGGACTTTGAGGTGGTTTGGGGATGTTTTTGTGAAGGCCCTCATTTTGTGTGCTTTCTCTCAGGTTAAGAGTTGTCAGTTCACTCAAGGAAATCAGGGCTGCAGTCCATGCAGCCCTCACCTTGCATTTACTGTGTATTTCCCTAAACAACAGGAAGGTAAAGATAATGGAGTGGAAGTCATGGTGCAAGCTGAGCAAGCAGCCTGCGTGCTGCTGAAAAGGGTAAGGAAACCATGTGCTGCTTGTCACAGAGAGATTGTTTCTGCTGCAAAACTCTGTCAGGAAGGAATCAGGGCACCAAGATGGGGGCACTTAAAGAATTGTTCACTTGAGACCCCACTCTTGTTTTGCTTTTCTGTGATTTTGCAGTCCATCTGCTCCACGGACTCAGTGAGGGCATGGAATGAGACTTTCTTGCCACAGGTTCCTCTGGCTGCCCAGTTGCTGTTGTAACCAAATAGAGTGCGGAGAGCGGAGGGCTGGTTTTACAGTCTTTTGAAATAGCTGTGTTACTGAAGCAAGGCAGGAACAAGCCTGCTCTCTTGCTGCTCCTGGCAATGTTGAAGACCCTATAGGGAGTTACATTTTCCAAAGAAAAGGTTAGTATATACCATCATTTCCTAGTGAAGGCTCTTACTTGTGAAGTAGTTGGCAGAAATGTAACTGCTAAAGCTTGAAGTAGGCATAGTTTTGGTGTGCTTTTGCAGTTAAAGGAGCTGAGAGCCATGCGGTCTTTCCGAGTTTTTATTCACCTTGTGTTTACTGTTGGTATCTGCTAGGTGTTGAAATCTGTCTCCCATTACACCTTAAGCAATCTATCTAGGTCCAAAGCAGTGTTGCTTCAGCAGGGCAAGGCCTTTAGCTGATAGCAGAAGAAGGATGGTGGTTTGGAGGACATACGTAAAGAAGATCTGATCAGCAGTGCTATCAAAGGATGTCAGCCAAGCTGATATTACAGGAGGCATAGTGGCTGTCATGCTTACTCTCCTTAAGAGGCCCAGACATTTGTTGGGCCCCTAGGTTTCAAAGTGTCTATCCATTAACAATATTCTTTTGTTGCAAAGTAAAGCATACTCAACTTTTTCTTTTAAGTCAGGATCCACAATGAAATGAATTTTCATCTCTCTATCTTGTCCCTGGATCCCTGATACCTGTTGTGGTCAGCTGGGGAAGTCTGCCACAATACAAACTCATCTGCCATGTGTTGTGTGCACAGTCTAGGAAAGAGGAGCAGGACATCCTGTGCAAGTTAAAAAAAGTTCAATTTTCAATAAATATCTTTACACAAGTACCAAGCAAATACCTTGAAAGACTCCAGTTTTTCCATTACTCACTTTTACTGATATTTAGTGGGATGTTAAAGCTTGTGGTACTGGTTGAGCACTTGTATTGATACTGTTTTGCTTTACTCACTAACTTCAGTTATGACAGTTCCTTGAGTCAAGTTATTAACCTTGTATGAAATTGTCCAAGTTTGGACTGACTGAAACATGCTCATTACTATCTGCACCAAATCACATTGCAACGAGTAGCACAGAGTTCTGAAAGCTCCAACTACTTTTTCATTGCTTACAACAGAAATGAGAAAACTAAATAACTGGCACTCTGTGTATGGAGAAGTTGTTAACAATTTTTTATTGTTTGTTATTTTAATTTATTGTTAGAGAAACAAAATATACTATACCTTTTGTTTTGCGTGAAATTATATAGGCACTAAAAGTCTGTGAAAGAACAAACGCATTTTGCATTAGTTCCACAGTGCTTCTATTTCATTTTATGTATTCTTAATTTCACTTCTGAGAGTACTTCTGCTGAACTCAGGGAGCAGTAGGAAAACCTGTAAAAATAGTCCTTCTGCAGTTGAAGAAAAAAAAAAAAAAAGAAGAAAAAAGGAAAAAAATAAAAAGGAAAAGGAAAAAGAAAGAGAAAAATAAAAAGAGAAAGTGAAAGAGAAAGAAAAAGATAGAAAGAGAAAAAGAGAAAAAGAAAAAGGAAAAGGAAAGAGAAAAATAAAAATAAAGAGAAAAAGAGAAAAAGAAAAAGAAAAAGAGAAAAAGAAAAAGGAAAGAGAAAAAGAAAAATAAAGAGAAAAATAAAAAGAGAAAGAGAAAAAGAAAAANGAAAAAGAGAAAAAGAAAAAGAAAAAGAGAAAAAGAAAAAGGAAAGAGAAAAAGAAAAATAAAGAGAAAAATAAAAAGAGAAAGAGAAAAAGAAAAACAGAAAGAGAAAGAGAAAAAGAAAAAGAAAAGGACAGGAAAAAATACTCTGCTGACTGTTTCATAAATTTTGTTTCGATGTTCAAGATTATTGATTCATATAATGTTGAGCTTTGATTTTATTTTGTTGGGTTTTTGTCCTCCATTCATTTTGTGTTTCTGCTGCTACTCTAAACTAGGAAAAAAAAAAAAAAAAGATCAAAATCAATCAATGACTTTGCAAAAAAAAAAAAAAAAAAAAAAAAAAAAGATGAGCTACACCTATGTGGAATATGTAAAACTAAAATAGGGAAAAGGCCAAATTTTTAAATGGTCAAATGAAATAAGACAAAACCAGACTGGGGCTGGTTATAAAGCAAAGCATTCTAGAATAAAGGCATGCAAGCATTTAACTTTATTCTTTGTGTAGCTGGACTTGATTCTTATGTCAGGTGTTACTGACATGTCTGCTTATCTATGACAGACATCTTCATGTGGTTTCATTGCACATTTATCAGTTGTCTTTTTGATCTTCTCTTAGAATTCTGTTGATACTTACCTGCAAGCATTTCTTCTTCTACAGCATTTCTTCTTCTCAGTTAGAGAGTCCAGCTGGAAAGTGACTGCAATCATTTAGTTCACAATGGTTTTACTCAAATGTTGGGTTGCTTCTTTGGAGCAGAATTTTCTTATATCTGTTTTCTTCAGTCACTGTAGATTACGCTATTCAGGTAATCACAGCTATGGAGTTACTGAGTGAAAGGATATTTTATTTTAATCCAGAAGAGAATAAGGATCTGAGTTTTGCTCTTAGCTGACGTCTTTTCACATCCCTTTTCTATTACTGTGCTTTAGTCTGTTATTCCCATTAATTTAATTCATCATAAGAAAACAGATTCTTCCTTGTTCTACTCCTCTTACAGTCACATGCATTTCTAAGGCTTTGAGCCATCATGTCTCTTCACATTATTTATGACCTGAAGAAAACATACTTATTTAGAAAGTTATGCAACTTAGACAGCAAGTGTTGTTCAGTATCCAAAAAGCAACCTGTGGAGAGCAAAGCATTTTTATTTAAGAAATAACCTCTCTCATTCCTGAAAATTTCTCATTGGTGGGTTGTTAAAGTCAGAAACATTTGCAATAGCATCCCAAGGAGGTGTATGTGAAAACGCACAAGTGATTTACATATGCAGTTGCCTCAGCCCTGCTTACTGGCCTTTAGCTGTGCTTGCATTGACGTGGGGCATTAGTGAGCCTGTTGGTATTAGTGCAGTAGGTGGAGGTTTGATCCAATCAATTACACATGTGATATTAATACACTTCTGACAAAGATGTATTTCAGAGTGAATTATGGAATGATTCCTGCTTAGGTTTTAGTCTTTGTTTTTATTGTATGCTAGACTTCTTCCTTTTGCACTTTGGCACAGCTGTGTAGCTGGCCCTGCTACTTTGCTTGATCCTTATTTCGAATGCACAGATGAAAGCTGATGTTCTGTTGGTGGTTGAGCATCTGCTCTGGAGCGTGAGGCTGAAGTGAAGGGCACTTCTCCTTTTTCCTGCCCTGGGTGTGGGTCAAGTTAAGCTTAGCTTAAAAGAAAATGAAACTTGCAGGAAAGTAATCAGACACTTTCATATTCAAACACCATAGAGCAGTTGGAGGTTTCATGTGTAAAAGTTAGCTGTCCACTCTTCTTATTCTGTTCCTCACCCTCACCTTCTTCTGTTCCTCACCTTCGGTCCTTTCAAATATTTAGTATTCTGTAGAGTAAGCTTTGTGTGACTGCTCTGTGGCACAGCAGATAGCAGGCCAATTAACATCAACAGTTTGAATTCTGGGATTAAGGCAGGTGTTGTACCTAATTTATCTACAGAAAGATTCTGTGAAGAGTAGTTAGCTGGTCCATAATATTGAGAATCAAGTGCTAATAGTTAGTCTTATGAAAGATGATGGTGGAAAAGCCTAACTACCACTCTCAGTGGTGTAGACTTTGAATGTAATCTTGCAGAGAGCCCTGCCAAACAGCTTGTAACACCAATACAAGGATTTGACTTGTAGTCAGTTGACATTCATCCAGTTTTGACTCAGAGGGTAGAGTGCTACTGAATGAATTGTTAACACTGAGCAGCTGGGTTCTCCTAGGAGGCCACTAAGCCAAAAATGTGATCTTGCACAGCAATGCAGTACCTAATGAAACACGATGAAATCATAATTTCATATGCTGTGATTTCCTTGAGGCTGATCACTGTTATGATTTAGTTGGCCATCAGATCTGGGCTAATTAACCAGGCTTTCTAGACTCTGAGTTGTGATGACTGCAGGATTTGCTTTTCTACTATTTGCAGCTGTTTTCTAATGATGACTGTCAACTGCAGGCGAGGTACATTCATTTTGTGGTTCGTGTTACTTCCCACAGCCTGGCTGGGCTACTGTCATCTCTGCAGGCTATGCCACATGAAGTAAGGAGTCCATACTAACCTCTCTGTTATCATGATTGTGTGGCTTACAGAGCCTCACCTATATAGCACCAAACTGCCCTGGCATACTCTGCAAGCTACAGTCAGTGCCACAGAGACTTGAAGACTATCATGAGAACTACTTGGATCAAGCATGATTCCAAAAGAATCCAAGTCTGGCATCAGCGTAACTGTTTATCTTTTAAATATTTCTTTTAAAACCAAGTTCTTTGCCATATATAAGCTATTTGTTTACTGTCATTTTATGACATGGCTTTTCAGTGCACATGAAGCTTATGTTTGTGTAATGACATCTATCCAATATCTCTTTCTTTGTAAGGTTCTTTTCTTTTAAGGTTTCCACGTTATTGCAGTGCAACCAGTTTGGAAGCTTAAGGTTTTTCCATGCTCTGCAGGATGAATGATCAGTAGAATGCTAATCATCAAATACTGCTTGCCAGATTAATACAGCAATTATCTAAAACAGAGCCTCAGTGTGTACCCCCTAGTATTTCAAACTTAGCATCTGCAGTTCTGGTTGGGGCTCTGTGTCTCTAGTTATAGTGATGTTGGGATAGTTTGTTGTCATCTGGGGCTCTGAGTTTTTACTCAAATGATTAATTTTGCAAAATTCTAGCTGGCTAGTCTCCTGTGCAATATGGTGGAACCAATCAACCATCTTAAATAGGCTGGTTGAATGCATGCTGGCATTGCTGGTAGTGCAGTCACAGGCTCATTCGCTGAAATATTCTGGGAGATGTTTTTATTACATTGTTATATTTGTAAATCTCTTTGCACAGACTGAACTTTGGTTGAGCATAATGATCAACTGCTAGTTGTAATTTCTGTGTCATTTACTGAGTAGGTATAATAGCCTGGCTTATGACTCTTTCCTGCTTTTAAATCAGCTGCTACTGACATTGTTCACTCTGCACCTATCACCTGGTTAATGAATAGGCCACAAAGTAAGGTAGGTGGATAGGACTGTGTCATGTACAGCCTGAGCACTGCTACTAGTTCCTGCTAATGAAGTAGTACAACATGATGCCAGTCTTCTGCCTCGCCATCATCTCTGTAGGCAGTTGTCCAATTGCATGCTTCCCTGTACTGAGGTATATTGATTATCTTATGCATTAGGAGTCCAAAAGCAAACCCAATCTCAAAGACTGCATTAGAACATTTTGCAGCCACGGAGAAGGGTGTCTGCCAATTTCTGTGCTTAATGCTTTTGGGAATGCTTCTGAAATGTGCCCTTCTGTCATGCCTGGCCCCTGGCTGCTTTATGCTCTGCACCTAGTGCGTGTGCATGCCTGTGTATCTTTTTATATAGCCTTTCCTTTTGGCCCACTCTGTATCTTCGTTATAAAAGATCGTTGGGATCTCGCAGCTGTGCTGGAGGGCTCTGGCAGGCACAGAAAAGAGCACGTCTGCACTGATTCACACAGAAATGGAGAAGACAGTATCAGATAGACAGCTAGATGAGGTCTGGCCCACTGGCCCACAAGCAGCTCTTAGTGCTCCCAGGAGGACTCAGGCTGGGTTTCTCAGGCTCCAAGCTGATTAGAACAAGAGGTAATGTTAAGGCCATATCAAGTCTCGATTCTGGGGTTAGGGGAAGAAGCTGACAGCTGTCTTGCAACTGGAGGTAAAAGGGGCACAGACACCAGCCGCTAGTATGGGAAAATCAACTTTAGGGAGAGATAGTAAAGAACAAATTAAATTCTAGTATGTCTGTGTTTTTCCTCAGGGTATCCATATATTCACAAAATAGTCATTAAATTCCTGAACAGACTTAGAAGGTCAAAATTAGGCACCGCGGTGCTGGGCTTACTGTCCCTTAAAACAGGGCAATTGCAGTATGAATGTTTTAATAACTAATCCCAATGTACTGAACACCATCAGCCCCTAGTGTTGTAGGAGGTGCATGATACAGACAGCCCAAAGGTCCCAAAGGCCCTGTGACAGAAGCAGTGTCTGACACAAACCAGACAGAACTCAATGGGAATAGCCAGGTTGCATGCCTACATGTGGCAGCATTTCTGTACTTTACAGTTGTGACTGGGATTGCCACAGATCCTTCTGAATGAAAATAATCTGTGTAGTCTGTCACTGGGCATCATGTAAGGGTATGACTTCTTTCTGAGGGGCATAGGTGAAAACAATGTGAAAAGAAGGTACTGGTTTGGGGACCTACAAACATGCTTGTAGGGAAAGTAGACTTGGATATTGGTGCTTTTGGCTTATTGTGGAAATAGAGCTAACTGTCACTGTAGAAGCAGAGGCACAAAAAAATCCAGGCCTTATCTCTTAAGTTTGCAAAATTCATATCTGAGAATTGTTGAGGTCTTTTTGCCTTAAAAATAGAAATGAAAGAAACTCAGATTTGAAAGTTTACTATGACATTGAGTTTCTTCCCTACAGCTTTTCTGCTGAAATGTCATTGTTAGGATCCAAAGTGCCTGACAGCAGTTACCAAGGCTCTGGGCAGAATTTTGAAGCAGGCACTGAGGCCTGTTGAAAATATATAAATGAGATTTTATGCTCAGTTTAGTTCAGATTAAGTCTGGTAAGGTGAGAATGTTTTTGAGAATTTGTAATGCTCAGTCTGAGGAATGTATCAAGTTCAGAGGACTTCTAGAAAGGATTTTGGGTCTGTAATACCTAGGATGTAAAGCTACCAAATCCTGTTTGTCAAAGTTTCTGAAAGCTTCATTGGTGACTTCAGTCAATAAGGGCTTACATGGGAGGTTAAGCATCTCTGAATCTGATCCCTTGGGGATCCAACTTGATTTCTTACGGTGGACTATATGATATAGCTCCTCTAAAATATACAATAAAATAGCTGCATTGATAAATAGACAGCTTACCAAAAACTTACTTGCTGAAAGTGTTCTTTCCTAAGTGATTTACCAATGTCCTTTAAACTTTTAGCTCTGGACATTGTTTTTATAGGTAAAAAGATTGTGTTGCTCAATGGTATTGTGTAGTTTGCAGTTAAACACAGGCTGAAGTCGTGTGGGCTGTAGTTCTGCTCTGAACTCATTCCCTATACAGTCCAGTTTTAGCTGACAGAAGATTAAGCGAGACATTGCATATCATATCATCTCCTTAATTATCTTACCTGGTCTTTTTGCTGACTACATAATGGAAAAGAGGAAAAATATTGACTGCCTCTTTCCACTAACCTCTTGCTCCTTGGCTACTTATTCTTTACAAAATGAAGTGCTTCGAGCTGCTGAAAATGAACACAACTTGAATATCTTTCATAGCAGGCAGATCAGCAGTTGCACTGTCAGGTTACAGGAACTTAGAAAGGTGCATAAAACACTTCTTTCTCCATTCTGTGGTTCACTAAAAATCACAGTGAACTCGAGAATCATTGCACCAGTAATTAAGCAAGCTTCATGTCAGCTCTTTTACACAAGAAATGTTTGTTTTTTTTTTTTTTTAAAGAAAAATCCACAATCAGACCATTGCATCTAAATATTAATGTCTAGTGTAATGGATTGTGGATGTTAAGAAAAAGGAAAATCGTTTTGGATGATTTGAGCACAAATTTCTACTTCTACTTATTACATGCTTCAGGTTCCTCAGACTGAGCTTTTCATGTTTAATTTAAGATCTCTTTAACATTGAAATATGAGTAACTTGGTGCTGCAAACCCTGTAACAGGACCACTATTAGCATCACTAAGACTCCAAAGTAGCATACACAACGGATAATAGGTACTCAAGTAATATCTATTAGAACATTAAGGAGGAGTTAGCCAGAGAGTGTGGTTTCCTGAGCTTGATCTGAGTTGTGGTATCAACCAGGCTGTTTCAGCAGAGTAGTGCAACCATGGAGTCCATTTCCATGAAAAATCTTTTTCTCAGGAATAAAATAAAGCCAAAACTGTCAGTGGGAAATATCTGACTACTTGTTTGACACCCAACAGTATTGAAGTGTCAGTTTTCTGCTGTCCTGGGGAAATAAATCAGGATGTTATTGTGAAAATAATTTTTTTTTCTGTGAAAGTGAGAAACTATAAAAGTTCTAGTTTTTTCAAAGGTTCCTCTCACTCCCAAAATTTAGTAAATTAATTTTAACTATCCTTTACCAACACTCTTATTAATGTTGGTTTGGGTTCTTTAGAGATCAGAGAGAGACTGATCTCTCCACGGTGTCTAGTGGATAGACTCCACGGTGTCTAGTGGACAATGTGGGGGAAATGTTTTTTTTTCCCTAGCTTCATAGCTTCTCTGATAA
The DNA here is from genome assembly GCA_013396675.1 of Eubucco bourcierii. NCBI lineage: Eukaryota > Metazoa > Chordata > Aves > Piciformes > Ramphastidae > Eubucco > Eubucco bourcierii. Next base: position 74,055 of record VWZE01022140.1, read on the forward strand.
TGTATTATCTTCCCTGATACTGTGCCCTTAAAGCACAACAAATGTTTTTGCCTAGTCTATGCATGTATGAGGCTGATTGATGTGGCTGGGATTTCTCGCAGAAGCAGATGTGAGGAATGGGAAACACTGCTGATGAGAACTCTTCCCCGCAGGGATGAGATGTACATATTCTGGGGATAAAGGAGTGGCTAAGCTACTTCCTTATAAGGGAAAATATACCCTCAAGTGATTTTCACAAGCTGTCATCCTGAAAGGAGTTATGCCTCATTTAGGAAATGGATCTTTAAAAGCAAAGAACACAGTGGAAAGTATACAACTTGGACTTTACAGAGTACTAAAGAAGCCGAAACAGGGCTAGGGACTGAATGTTGCTTTGAAGAGCCTGGGAGTTTTTGTCATCAGTGGAACTTTTCTGGAGGCTGAAATAAATCTTTTTCCTATGAAAATGTGGTGCTGCAAATCCAGTGTTCTTGAGTTAGCAAATCTTTGAGAATAAGGAAGACCTTTCTCTTTTCCAAGTCGCACGCTGACACGGTAATTACAGTCGGTCGCGTCATGCTCTGGGTGTAACTTTGCTGCACAGTGCCATGGGAAAGGGTGGTACCTATTTCTTGAAACCCCAGCCAATATAAGAACGTTTGAGTTTAACAAGAAGCGTGTTTTAACTGCGACCTCATATACTGAAGTGAGGGAGCAGTCATTCGTCAGTGTATAGCTGGTCTGGTACAGCTGTGTTTGCCATTTCAGAGAATCAGAGAATCGTTTAGGTTGGAAAAGACCTTTAAGATCATCGAGGCCAACTGTTCACCTAGCCCTGCCAAGTCCACCACTAAACCATGTCACTAAGCACCACATCTACATGTCTTTTAAATACCTCCAGGGCTGGTGACTCAACTACTTCCCTGGGCAGCCTGTTCCACTGCTTAGACTTCATACATGTGCAAGCAATTTAGGCGTGCTGCCCCGTTTGCTTCTGCAGAAGGAACAGGCAGTGGCGTTCCCAAAGTGCATGTTCTGGTATTCTTTCTGATTATTTTGAGGATTTTTCCTCCCACCACTAGAAGCTATTCTGCAGGACAAATCACACACATGTTGAGAGGGAGGAAGTTAGTTCAAGAACTCACAAATAACAAAATATTACTGAAGTGAGTTTGAGTTTGAAAATATAATCGGGAATTGCACCTTTCTGGTTGTTTTGTTTATATTAATAAGAAACTAATTGATTGCTATTTCTGATCACATTTTATCCAGACTGGACTCTGGTAGCACAGGCCATATTTTTCTGCTGTCATTTTTGAATTGCTACCTGTTTTAGGTCTTGAGCTTTCCAAAGCACATTGTAAGATAAGCCATTTGTATTAAAGCCAAAGCAAGAATTCCACATGCCTAATACACTGCAAAAAAGGAAAGTTATGAGCAAATGATAGTTGCCCCTGAAACAACAGGCAAACCAGCCAGCTGTGAAGGAAACTAACATGATGTACTAAAGCAGAAACACAATATAATGGGGAAATGCATTTCTTTGTTCAGATCCGTTTCCTATTAACACTTATAATGTTGTGCTTGTGCATGCCGTCCCCTGAGGACCCCTTGGTCAGCCTTAAATGAATAACAGTGGAATATGTTAAAAACTGCTAGATGTGTAAAACTTCTGTGCACCCTTAGTCTGTTGTGTGTATGTGTTCCTTTTAAAGGAAATCTGAGCTATTTATTGCATGGAAGCTTGAGTTAAAATGCTGTTGTGTTGCCAGGGGCCAACTACTAACAGTGATTTTAAAAGGTGAGAGCAGAGTGAGATTACGGCAGTTTGAGCATGATACTTAAGGTCTCTCTATTAGTGAAGGAGAAAACTTTCCAGTGTTAAAGAAGGAGAAACAGACTTTGTAATACCACTTGGCTGGGCTGGTAGCAGCTAGAGAGTCTTCTGCAAGGGGCTGCAAATTTGGTGCCCTGTTGAAATACTCTGCTGCTTTGGTCTGTAGGGAACTGAAGCAGATGCTGGTCGGGTTCATAGGGAAGGTTGCTGTGAAGCAGTCTTTCCTGCTGATTCGAAGCTGAGGTGGAAGATTTAAAATAACAGTCCATATGTCAGATCTTATATCCTTTGCCTAATTTGAGGATAGTTGGTGAAGCCAGAGGAGCAAACATTTCTCGTTTACAAAAATGTGTTCAGTTGAAGGCTTATGTGCACGCACACAAAAAGAAGATCGTGTGGATAAATGTAGGAAGAGCTTTTTTATTGTCTCTAGTTGCAGAACTTTCCCCAGGTATAGAGAGATTACCATTTAATCTCTTTATTTAAGCATCTAGCATATGTTAGGAAAATTTCAGATAAAATCTCATTTTGCTGTTTGCTCTTATCCTAACAAGGGAGGGAGATGGGAGAGGAAGGGAGGTATTAGAAATAAAACTACAAACTTTTTTAAGTGTTAGAAAATTGGAATCTCAGAGTCCGTAAGGCCAAAAGAAGTGCATTTAGTGTCTCAGCTTGTTGACTACCATCTTTATGTCCACCACTTCAGTACAGCTGTAATTAAGCAGTACTACTCCCCTGAAACTCTCTTAGCCCAAGACATTCTCTCAATGTCTTCCTGTGCAATACTTCTGAGCACTCATCATGTCCTTTTCTCCACCCCGAGGTCTGACTAGTTGAGACTGATGAAGTCTGAACACAGACTTCGAGGGATTTCTAATGGGATAATCAGGAGGTGGCTCTTGAGCTCCAGAACATAAGTCACTTTCAGGCTTCAGTGTTTGCTTTAAATCCTAAAGGACACCTCAGGATTCCTAAAAGATTAGCGAACAAGGCCTCCCGAAACAGCGCTAATGCTCTTTTTTGGACAAAATTGACAGCACAGTTGAGAACCTGTCGGGTAAAGGAGATAAATACAATGGAAGAGCAGGCAGAGAGAGAAGAGAGAACTTGTGTGATAACATATTCTTCCTGGATGTCATAGACCATGTGCAAATAATGAGCACGCTGAAAGAAAGGCAGAACCTGGTTAAGTATTGTGTCAGGAGAGTCTGTGATCTCAGGCTATTAAATACTACAGCGCTCTTTCAGAGCATCATAATTCAAAAGGAAGGTGACAGTGTGGTAACTGTGAGCTGCTGCCTAGCATTAGTCTAGCAGGGAGGGGGAAGCAAGATCAGAGCAGGCTTTGGTATGAAAGGAGGTTATCTCATTTTCATAAGGAAGAGCGCTCAAATACCTGCTTTGACCTCTTGTGTCAGAGCATGAATTTCAATGAGGGGATAAATGGTGACATCTCACCTGCTAGCCAGTTTCTGAGGATTGGGTTGTGTTATATTAAATCACGGCTGGAAATCTCTGGTTAATACATTTAGAGTAACAGCTCTCAGGACCATATACCTCCCTCCCTTCCTCCTTAAAACAGTAATGAATCCAAATTGCTAATAAAACATAAGAGCTCAAAGATGTTGTACGCAGACCGTGTTTCTGGGCTGGATATTTTTTTAATGTCACTTTTCCCACAGCTGTTAAAATGTTACAGTCATTAAGGTATCAAAACTGTCTAGCCAAGAAGAGGAGAGACTTTTCTTTCTTCAGGCTCTTGAATTGTTTGAATATTTGGTTTAGAAGGGCTCCATTCTTTGTTTCTTTCTGTGGAGAACGTAAAGCTTGTAATCTGTCTGTACCGTAAATCTCGCTTAAGAGCCATTCATTGAAGAATAAACTCTGCCTTCCCCTGTGAGGCTGTTTTTCTAACAAATCTGATTATATGCCTGCAAACTAACAAAAGCAATTATCAGATCCATGTCATCCTATCTACATTTTGAAGCTATTTTCCTAAATCATAGGAAAAATGCACGTTAAGGATTATTTGAAATTTAAATTGCTGACATACAGGGTGTTTTTTCCTGCTTCGACACAGGTTTCCAAACAAGACCTGAGAGGCTGTACTGTAGTTCTGAATTAGAAAAGGAATTGTTGAAGGAATCAAGAATATTTTGAAGTATATATCTTTACTGGAGGAAATGATGTCCTTTTCTCATAAGCATGGGGAGCAATCAAAGGACCGAGGATGCCTTCCCCTCTGCAGCCCCAGACTCCTGTACTCAGCACCCTGACCCAAAAGCATGTTTTTCCTCAGGGCCACATACCAGTACTGCTCAGATTGTGTTAAACCTTTCTTATGTTTATATGCTGCCTCTTCATCTTGCTCCAGCATGAACAGCTATCTATCCAGCCACATGGCCTTCCCTAAAAAACAACTTGGCAAAAACTTCTCCCCCCAGATCACCCAAGTTACTGAGCAGCTTTGTACTGCTTTGCCTTTGTTCAAAAAACAAACCAAAACAGGGAAAGGAAGAGAAGTTTCAAAGGTGTTTAAACTGGGTATCAGCAATGTATTCTCCAGGTCTGTGTTCATCTTTAGCTTTTTTAATGCAGACTGCAAGAGGCCCCATCAGCTAAAAGGGTCACCAGTTAATACCAGCACCATAACTTATGCTCCACTGGGGAGACCCAAACTGCCCTGAAATCAGCAGCTAAAGAGGTACCCGACTGAGGAGAAAGCCTTCAGGAAAAGTTGGTGTGTTTGTCGAGGTTGTACTTATGCTTCAAGGAATGTCTTTCTTTATCTCCTTTCCCCTGTTTCCCCCTATTTCTTCTTTTAATAAAAAATGACCTGACTCTTCCTCAAGCTTTAGTGCATTCTTAATCATTCATGGCATTGCTTCTTATTGAGTTAGATGTGAAACTCAGCTCTTCCCTGTGACTTTTCAATGAAAGAATAGCAGAAAGCTTTGGATATGGATATGTAAAAGGAGGGCAGGGTCACAAGATTAATTTTGCATAAAAATTGTAAGAATGTGTAGTTTTTGCTGTCAATCTCCTGCAATCGTGCACAGGTTTTTCAGGCTATCAAATGTGATGTGGGTTGTGGTTTGGGGTTGGGTTTTTTTTTGCTGGTTTTGGTTTGGTTTGGGGTTTTTTCATGTTGTGGGGTTTTTCTATTTTGTTTTGTGAGCGTTGGTTGTTTTTTTGGTTTTTTTTGTTTTTTTTTTGAGGGGTGATTATTGTTATTTTAAACTTCATATAAATAGTAAAAAAAACTAATACCAAAGCTACAAATCTTTTGATTTCATAAAAAGTATGGAATCACTGAGCTGTATGGCTGGAGGGGATTTCTAGTGCTCATCAAGCCTTTTTCCCAAAGTGGGATTAAGTAACATCCATGTCATTTCTGACAGAAACCTCTCTAATGTGTTTTTGACAACCTCCAGAAATGCAGAGCACACATTCTGCTGTGGGCTTAACTCTCTTAACTTTGAGGCAAATCTTTCTTTTAGTCTCACCTGAACCCTCCTTGATGGAAAAGAAAAAAGAAAAAAAAAATCATTTAATTTTGGTTTACCCAATCTAGATAGAGAGAAAGTTACAATTTCTGTTTTCATCAATCTCTTGTGCATTTGAAAATGTCTTTATTTACCCTCTGTCTTGTCTTCTGTAGACCAACCTTGTCTTCTGGAGCTCAGTCTGTCCTTAGTCCTCTTCTAGACATCACAGTGTTTCTCTAGCTGTCCAAAGAATTGTCTCTGGCTGACCCACACTTAGCTAGGAACAGTACCAAAAAGTGGATGTGGTATTTCAGATGGGACCTACCCATACAAAGAGAAGGATTCATGCACCTTTGTTTGCAAATGTAGGTAAGAGGTAAAAAATTGTCTTGATATTGGTGAGGGCCAAGAAATCCATCATCACTTATAGTTTCTTCACATTTTGAACAAAATGTTTGCAGTTGAACAAGATAGAAATAAATTCTTTCAACTTTGAACAATTCTTTCAACTTCTCCAAACTAAAGGAGCTCTGCAGAGCAAAGACTTCTCAGCAGCAGCAATTCCTTTGGTTATAATTGCAGAATCCATAGCACCAAGTGTGACAAATGGGCAGTCTCAGATGAGGGGGCCTGTCTGAAATCCTATTTGGTTAATCGTGTTGCACCTACTAAGGTTTTCCTTGGAGTGGTTGGTTCAGTACTGTCTCCAGGAGAAGTATGCCACCTACTGAATCAACAGCTCTGCTTCCTGAAGCACCCTGGGATTTCCTTGGATGGCTCCCAAGTGTATTTGGCCAAGACCAACCCTGTTTAGCTTATGAGAGCAGACCAGATCACAGCCTGAGGCTGTTGTGGCTGCTAGCCATATTACTCATTGGGGATGTTTAGTCATGTATCTGTATGGAGGGAGCCCATATTGCATTAAACGTGTGAGTTAGTTCTGTGTATGTTTGTACACTGCTTTCTATCTCTTTCTGAGTAGAAACAGTTGCATATATATATGTAAAATGCTAAGACTTAAGTCGAGTGTATGTAACATGTATGGGTATTTCCAGGTTATTTTTATAATAACCTCTCAAGTTATAGCTATATGATTGAAAATGTCATAAACCAGGCTGAGAATCATAGAATGATAGAATGGTAAGGTTGGAAGAAGGCAAACTCTTTTAAGTTCTGCTGGTTTAGTAATGAATTATTCTGATTTTGCTGTTGAAAGTCTGCCTTTGATACTTCAGTATTAGTAAATCTTCACCAATGTGGCTCTTTAAATGTTACAGTAATGGCTGCTAGGATCAATGCTATCCAGCTAGCATTAACTGGAACACAACTCCCCTTGACTGCAGTGAGTCTTGCTTGCAGATGGCTTTGCATAACACACCTGATATTCTCATGGTGGGTAGGACACCCCGCTCCAGTAGGTAACTTGCAGCAGTATTGTGTAAGTCTCCCAGTACTAAGGGGGGTTACAATCTGAAGAGACTTTTTGCTGCTATATTATATAAGGTATTTGCTTCTTCTCTTGTGATTTTTGTAGGGGATAGGATCCAGGCAAAACAGATATTGGGAGCTGAGTACCCTCACTGTAGGCTGCACTTGTACAGTTGGTCTGTTTTCATAAGTAAGGAATGAACCCCCAACCCCCCCAAACTGACATACTCTGTAACTGTGCAAATCAGTAAACCTGACTTTGGCCTTTTTTAATTTCTATATCTGTCTGGGATCTTGTTCTATATGAATGGTTTCTGGTCCTGGCACTGGTACCACTTATGACTTCCCTGTCTTAAGTCTTTGCTTCATTGTACCTCTGCTGTGAGTGTATATAACAGGAATCAAAAATAAAACAGCATTAAAGAGCTGCTGGCACCTTGTGGTAAATGTTTGAAAAACATTTTTAGCAACAGTTTAGGCTGTAAAATACATGAATTCTGAATTCTCTCAGTCATTATGAGTATTCTGATGAAAAAAAGGATTATTTTATTCTGTCTGGACCCTTTAGTCCATTTTCTATCTCCTGCCTACAATGTTACCTGGCATATATAGCAAACCTATGGTTTTTAAAGCTGTTTGCAAAGGTACAGCAGGCCTGGCTGCTTCCAAAGGAGATTGTTTTGTTTGCAAGACTACTGAGTGGGAGGCAAAACTATGAAACAAGAGCAGATTTATATGCAGCAAAGAAAGCTTAGCTCAATGGAAATATGTTTAGGCAGAGAAGGTAATTCAGATGTTCCCTTGTGCTGATTTTGCTGCTTATTAGGCCAGTGAAGGTAGGGAATACGATGAAGGACATGAGTTGGGTGGGATTTGAAAAAAAGAGCAGTGGTTTGGTGAACTGAGTTGGGAGTTTTTCCTCAGGAAAGAAGAGAATAAGGCTTCAAGAGGCTGGTACTTTTATTGGAGGGGAAGAGATGGGGTGGAAGGGAGCAGAAGGACTAGGGAGGTCACAGATGTAGCCTGAAGTAGGCTGAGTAAGTGAGAATAGAAAGAATAAAATTAGTATCGTAGGCTAGGAGAGCAAACAGATCAGATCAACTGTATGTGTGAAGAAGGCAAAACAGAAACCTCTTATGTGAAAACAGTTCTTGTGAACAAGCTTTGCTGAGTTCCAGACGGTATTTCAGCCTGGCTCTCATCTCTGATTCTTTCTAAATTCACTTGCACCCTGCACTTTATGGACCTTTGTCACAGTCCCTCTAATATTTCTTATTGAAGCCAGGTTAGCTGAAGTGAAAAATAGGCTTGGTTTTTGTAGGTGCAGGATTTAAAGCTTAGCAAGAAAACTTGTGGAAAACATAATTTGCCTAAGCAAAACAAAACTTGCAAGGGCTTCACCAAGTGAAATCTAATTTTTATCAATGCACTATGAAACTTTTTTTTTGTTTTGTTTTTTGTTTTTGTTTTTGTAGTGGACTGTTTTCCTGGCAAAGGTCAACTCTCAGTTCCCAGGGTTTCTGACTGTATGACTCTTTTCACTTCTCACTGTCCTTATAAAAGACAGACCAAATGGTTTAAGGAAATATTTTTTAAAATATTCATTATTTGGCAAAGACCAGGCCTGAAGTATTTCAGCCTAAAAAGGGAAGGTTTTGGAAGATTTTAAAAGTATCTTAAAAAAGGAGATAGAATGAAAATGAAGATGAAACAGTAAACCTAAGTTTTAATGGCATCCACCATGCAATACTCATGTAAGTCAGCTTTACCTTTTTATATAGTCACACTTATTATATACCTGTATTGCTTTCTATATGATATCATTTATCTAGATGTTTGTGAGGTACATTCCCCTGCATATGCATATTGTGAGCACAGCAGCAAGACAGGTGAAGTCTCACCAGTCACATAGAATCATAGAATGGTAAGGTTGGAAGGGACCTCAAAGATCATCCAGTTCCAACCCCCTGCCATAGGCAGGGACACCTCCCACTAGCACAGCTCACTCAAGGCCTCCTCCAACCTGGCCTTGAACACCTCCAGGGAGGGAGCAGCCACAACCTCCCTGGGCAACCTGTGCCAGTGTCTCACCACCCTCACTGCAAACAACTTCCTCCTAACATCCAGTCTAAATCTTCCCTCTGCCAGTTCAAACCCATTGCCCCTTGTCCTGGCATTGCAAGCCCTTGTCAATAGTCCCTTCCCAGCCTTCCTGTAGCCTCCTTCACATCCTGGAAGGCTACTCTAAGGTCTCCTGGAAGCCTTCTCTTCTGCAGACTGCAGAGCCCCAACTCTCTCAGCCTGTCCTCAGAGCAGAGCTGCTGCAGCCCTCTGAGCATCTTTGTGGCCTCCTCTGGACCCGCTCCAACAGTTCACATCCTAGAAGTAATTCTATTTTTGCTTTGTTTACATGATTGGCTCCTATTTGACTGATTTTTTTTATGGGTAGTTGCAAGTATTTAATACATTTTTTGTCTAAGCATTACCATCACTAATGAAAATGCTAAACAAAATCAAGGCTGTAGTGAACACTGTGTATCAACCCAAGCAGACTCCTCCAATATGACACTTTCCTTTTCAAGACTACCTTGTTCTTTCCTCTTCAGCAGACCCCATTTTTTGGTATGCTGTATGAAACCTACCTGCCCTATTTCCTAGCACAGATTCCCCCACATTGGCTGTAGTTTCCCCCACATAGGCTGAAAATTGCAACCAGCTAAGGAATTGGATGCAGCTGAACAGAGATTTCGTGATTTAGCCTCCAAATTACAGTGAAACAAGAGTCATGTGGACTGTTCTGGGTAAGAGTTAGATGGTGACTGTGATGGCTGCCCATTCTTAGCTCTTTTTTAGGCTGGAAGTACTGAACAGCTAACATGGACAACCAAAGCAACATTAAAATGCATCAGTGAAAACTTATTAACTGACCAATAAAAATAATATTAAAGATAATAAAGCAACTGCAGTTTGTGCTCTGAACTTTGCCACATTTGGGGCTGGTGGCAGACCACCAAATACAACAGACAAGGGCCCCTCAGCTGAGAAAGCCTTGCTGCAGTCCCTGGAGAGCTTTGTCCTACAAACCTAAAGCAAGAGCATCCCACTCTGTCTTAACAGACAGTGTGGAATTTCAGCATGAGACTATTGTGAAGAGAGATTAAGCTAAACTTGCATTTTGTGTGAATTAATTGAAAGGACTCAGTTGTTATTTAGTAAAAACAGTTTCCTAGGTTACCTTGGAGTAATTTTTACTGTGTTAGTATGATGTAATTGGCTGGTTTAACATTTAGAGCTAGTAAAAGATGTGCATATAATTTTTTTTTTTAAAGAATATGCCTAATCACTTTCATTTTCCACTCACTTAGCATTAATAGTTTGTTTAGCTGAGGATTTACAAGCAGGCTTAGGAGGGTAATGGTCTTGATGTCTACATCTGATGGCCTGGAAGTTAGAGAGAGGGAAGAGTTTTGTCAGACTCCTAGGTCTTTCCTCCCACACATGCTGGCCACTAGATAAATCATGTGTATAAGTGTATAGTGGAGTTGCTGCTGGATGTTAAGCAACACCCAGAAGTGAAGTTCTTGAAATAATTTCCTCTGAAAGCAACAGTAGAGAGATTTGCAATTCTAGATCAGGACATTAATCAAATAAACAAGCCATCCAGTATTTACTGTGTCATTCCTGAAATCCCTTTTAGGAATACTGAAAATTCCATATAATGATGCTACTTAAAAGCAAGCATAACTGAAGTAGGCACCTCTCTAGCTTCTGTATTGGAAAAAAAGACAATGGCATGATAGCATCCAGGTGACTTTTCTCATAAGGACACAAGATTCATTTTCTCTTGAAAAATGAAGGGCAACTCAAACTCAAAAAAAAAAAAAAATCAAACTAGACTTTAAAATTGTTTAAGTGACAGACTGAGGGAGTTGGGGCTCTGCAGCCTGCAGAAGAGAAGGCTTCCAGTAGCCGAAGGGGGCTACAGGAAGGCTGGGGAGGGACTATTGACAAGGGCTTGGAATGCCAGGACAAGGGGAATGGGTTTGAACTGGCAGAGGGGAGATTGAAACTGGATGTTAGGAGGAAGGTGTTTGCAGTGAGGGTGGTGAGACACTGGCACAGGTTGCCCAGGGAGGTTGTGGCTGCTCCCTCCCTGGAGGTGTTCAAGGCCAGGTTGGAGGAGGCCTTGAGTGAGCTGTGCTAGTGGGAGGTGTCCCTGCCTATGGCAGGGGGTTGGAACTGGATGATCTTTGAGGTCCCTTCCAACCTTCCCATTCTATGATTGTATGAACGAGGATAAACAGATTAAAACAATGTCTAAGTCATCTGAGAACCTGCAAAGCTCACTTACATCACAGCATTCCCTCTAACATAAAGTGGAGAGTTCTGTGAATGTAGCTGAGCAGTGTTGATACAGAAGCAGCAGTGCTTACATCAGGTTCCCCACTTAACTGGGATTTTTTGCAGTTTTTAATCCTCCAAAATCTGAGCCTTTACTGTTTCTCTCTCTCAGCTCCCCAAAATCTTTCTTTTTTTCCTCCCTCACAAGTGGTGTGAGTTTAATTTCTTAGGGTTTAGAACTTTTATACTGTCTTCATCCCTCATTTTCAAGCTTTTGCACGTTAATTATTCTGCACGGAGATGCCAATCTGACTTCAGCTTGAAACCACTGCAGGGCTCATATATTCTTGTAATTGCTTCATAACTGGAACATATGTCTCACCACCCTGCACGTCAGTGGTTGCAACATTGTCCTCTCTGGCATTTACCAACGCAATTTCACCTCTTTCATATCTGTCCAGATTCTTGCTGCAAAAAAACTTTTCTTCAGCCCTTTCTTCTGCACATGCCAGCTCTTTCTGTGTACCACTTAATCAGCTGCTCAGTCATTCCTCCTGAAGTTACTTCCAGTTTCAAGATCCTTGGTAATCAGCCTTCCTCCACCTTCCCGAGCATGTCTTCATCAGTATTAAAAGTTAGCTCCAGATCAGTCAGGTCTAATACTTCCTCACTCCCCTAGAAAGTCATCTTCCTGATGCATCATTACCTAGGAAATTAATTCTAGACCTGCCTGGATGCATTCGAGTGTGATCCTGCTCTGGCAGGGGGTTTGGACTAGATGAGCTTTCGAGGTCACTTCCAACCCCAAACATTCTGTGATTCAGTGAGAAGTTTGCTGCCACTCCATGACCAGTTACCATGAGCCCTCCTCCTACATAGCCCTTGTTGGATTATGACATCCCAGCTTTTTCTTCTGGCGATTTTTATTAGTCCCTCCAGGGTTAGCCTTGCATTTTTTAATATTGAATTTCATTCCATAGCCATTACTTCAGTACTCAAAGCTCATCCAGGTTTTTTTTAGGTGGAGGTTTTTGATTTTTTGTTTGTTGTTTTTTTATGTTGGGGGTTTTGGTGGTTTTATTTTATTTTTTTGTTTGTTTGTTTTGGGGTTTTTTATATGATATCCAGGTCCTTCTCTGTTTTGCCAGTGTCTCCAAACTTGGTATACCAGCATTACCATCATTAATGAAAATGTTAAACAAAATCAAGGCTGTACTGAACACTGTGTATCAATTCAAGCAGTCTCCTCCAATACGACACTTTCCTTTTCAAGACTACCTTGTTCTTTCCTCTTCAGCAGACCCCATTTTTTGGTATGCTGTATGAAACCTACCTGCCCTATTTCCTAGCACAGATTCCCCCACATTGGCTGTACTCCACAGCTGTCAGCAGCTTATACTGAGTGGGAATTTGTCAGCATGAATAAGAGTGCAGGACAAAGTTTACCCTTATTTAACACTTCGTTCCCAACCCTACCTGAAATTTCTTTTAGCTGACAGAGTGAGATAAGCAAACTTTGGGAAACTTTTGAAGAGAAAAAAAAAAGTTTTAATTAGAATAATAGAATGGTAAGGTTGGAAGGGACCTCAAAGATCATCTAGTTCCAA
>VWZE01022140.1:89784-126988 GCA_013396675.1 Eubucco bourcierii
GATGATCTTTGAGGTCCCTTCCAACCTTACCATTCTATGATTCTATGATTCAGGAGAAGACTAAAATTTTTTTTAGAGCTAATCTGTACTCAGTTTGTATTTAATATATTTAGAGGCAATAGATGGCTCTGCTTTTCCAGAATCAATGCACTGAACAACTAAACAGAGTATGTAAATCAGTGCTTACTATAAGCATTGTAAGTACTCAGTGCTTACTATACTGTGCTTCACAGCACATTTAGTTTCAGCATATGTTTGCTTTTCTAAGCAAGATTTTGCAATTTCAGCTTACCTTCCTGTCTGTTAGAAGCACAAAGGGGAAAGACCATCAAAACCAGATCTTTTTTTCTGTTATAAATACTTGAGATGTGACTATGTGTGATGTCAGTTTTTAACTGGGTCTGAGATAACACCTATAGAGTTTCACATTGAAAACTGAGATATTTGAGATCTCAAATGAAAATATTTGGGGCACACGGATATCAAAACTTCTTCAAGCAACTCTAAAAATAGCAATAGCTTCACTTTTCAACCAGCATGTTCTAATTACCCATTAGAGTAATTAGAATGACACTGGAGGAAGAGAACCTCCTGTTCATTATGTGTGAACATTAAAGATTACACGGCCTTTTAAAAGTAATTGTGACCTTTTACTTCTCTCCTTAGTCAACATCTGCCCTCTGCACTCCTGTATTGTTTGCTGGCTGGATGCTGTCTGCCGTGGGCCTTGCCATGCCTGACTCTTTATGACTGGCCTGCTTTGGGTTCTGTCAGGAGGAAAGGTTCCTCCAAAATGTAAAGCATTGTTTATTATTTTGTGTAAATTGTACATTACTTGTCTTGGGTATTTGTGGTTTGCAGCTGTAATAAAATAGCTGGCCACTTGCACTGGATGTGTCAGTGATAGGTAATTGGAGAGCTCTTCATTTCCAGGTCAGCCACTCAGCACTGGCCCATGGCTATTGGGCGAGTATATAATAAGTAGACAATTCTATTTCCTAGGGGTTGAGTTTGTCCTGAGTGTGATCCCAAGTAGCATTAAGATGCTTAGTACTGTCACTAGGGAAGGGTTTCTTATCTTGAGATAATTCTTGAAGGTTAGGGTTAAGAAATGTTGTGGGATGGTCTCTTAGCCATCATGCCCATTGCACAGCTGTCTGGATTTTCACAGAACAGCTGTCTCCAAGAACTGTTGGACCCAAACTCCTGCTAGTACTTCTCCCTTAATATTTTCACTACTGTGTTTTGAACTCAGCTTCACTAGTGTCTTTTGAACTCAGCTTCACTAGTGTCTTTTGAACTCAGCTTCACTAGTGTCTTTTGAACTCAGCTTCACTAGTGTCTTTTGAACTCAGCTTCACTAGTGTCTTTTGAACTCAGCTTCACCAGTGTCTTTTGAACTCAGCTTCACCAGTGTCTTTTGAACTCAGCTTCACCAGTGTCTTTTGAACTCAGCTTCACCAGTGTCTTTTGAACTCAGCTTCACCAGTGTCTTTTGAACTCAGCTTCACCAGTGTCTTTTGAACTCAGCTTCACCAGTGTCTTTTGAACTCAGCTTCACTAGTGACTTTTGAACTTAGCAGCATGTTAGTGCATTTAAGTGAGAAAGGAAGATTTTTGCTCCAGAACTTATTTATTGCTAGTCCAATCTAGTTTTTTTACAGTGCTTATGCACAAGAAATCTGGGGTAGTTCTCATAAAGGGTATTTACAGGTATTCTATTTCATAAGAATTTGAAGTGTTCATGGAGAAGCCTCTTCTACGTCTGAGACAGTTCAATGCTGTCAGTACTTTGATCTGAATCTCCTTAAAGGAGAAGGATTTTTTCCAAAGCATCCAAATAACTTGGGAACATGTGTCCCATGATCTCATGAGCAACTTGAAAAATCCACTCTTAACCCTTCCATCCTTTTCTTCTGCTGAAATTGGTAGACCTAGATATTTCCATATCCTTGCTGGTGACAGCTAGTCAGCTCACACCCCACAGTCTCCCTGTGCGTGCACTTACGCAGGCAGTCCCACTGTCCACTATGAAAACAAGGGACACCCAAGTTGAATCAAACACTGAATAACACCACATGGGTTTGCAGTGGTCTGTAACTGAAAAGGTTCACTGGAAGCAATTTGCAAAGAAATCCTTGGGAAACCACCTGGATGGTTATTTTAAATTAAAAAAGGAAGAGATGCCACTTTAAAAAAAAATATTTTTTAATATTAGGTTTAAGGTTCCATACATATGATAGTCATTAAAGCTTATTTAACCCTGGAATTATCTGGCCTCTTTTAATTCCACAGGGACTGTAAGGCTCTTGGGTTAGAGATGAAAAATAATGTTAGAATGAAAATGAGACTTTCCTGAGTGCAGGACCATTATTATGGAATATTTTCTTAATCAAGCCACTTTAAGAGCCAAGTAGTAGAGAAAAAAAACAAACCCAACTAATCAGGCTCTACTGCTTCCATCCACAGGGTCTTCACTGATGCTTTGGGCCACTGATGGAAACAGGCACAAGTCAGTCCCAAAGGCTGTATGTGATACACTCACCTAAAATGCATGTAGAACAAATGATTTGCCCATCCAGCATCGCAACTGTAGTACACCCAGTTCCTTGCTACAATATGCTTGTCAGATAATCCCAGTGTGCTCTGACATTTGGGCTCTCGAAATTCAGAGCTTTCTCGTTGTTCAGACTGGAAATTTTCAGCAGAAGCAGTGATTTTTGTCAAGTTTCTGTTACACCAAACATCTGCGATGTGCCCCACCACCCTTTCCCCAAGGATGAAACATGCTGCAGGGAGGGTGTTGCAAGCATTCCTGAACTAGACGGCCAAGCCGGAGTCATAACTGTGCTGGCCAGGGAGCTACTTTGAAGAAGGCTCCCATTAGAATTAAAACATCCCACAGCTCTCTCACAACAGCCCTATTCTTGAGCGTGGCTGAACATGGAAATTCAAGGATGGGGGTGGAGTGGGGGGAGAAAGAAAAGACAGACAAGTAAACAGATAAAGAGTGAGCTCTTGCATGCGAGTGGAATTTCCTTTGAGCACAGGACATTCTTTATCATTAACTGGTCTGTCACAGGAAGGAAAATGGGAAAACAGTGTTTCCTGTTAGGGGGAAGAAAAAATCAATAGGCCTTGGAAATACCTGCCTGGAAAGAACCTTTTGTATTCCCACCAGCAAGTACAAATAAGTTTTTAACTCCTTTGGAGCATAAGCTCTGTTTTAAAGCAGACTTCAGCATAAACATGTCATTTAAAAATGGTTGGCAGTTCAGACTGCTTGGGTCTTTCTTCTTCATTTCAGAAAATGCTCTGGCTCCTGGAAATAGTTTCTCTAAGGCAAGACAAGGCAGTTTAATTCTGAATTTATATCTATGAGGGTAATAATAATGAAAAGGCCATTTGCCATGCAAACACAGTCACTCATGTGATATTTCGATCAAGATGCTCACAGATGGGCAATGGGTCTGCTCTTGCTTCTGGTAAACACATCTTTCTTTCAGAAGGAGCACACTTGCCAGACAAGCACTTGAAGCCTCAGGAGGACAACAAACTGCCCTGCAACTCTTGCATCACCCTTTTGGTTGCAGTTTGCTCTGCATACGGCAGGGTGGTGGAATTGTGGATCTTTCAGAGGAGTGAGAAGAGGCTGGTTCACTGACAAAGTCTGCAGGAATTAATGCATCTGCACAAGCAACCCTAGGGTAACCTGGGTTCCTCAGGGTAGCAATTTTTCTTTGGTGGTATCTTCCTCCTTGTAAAGGTGGGTCTGGAGATTTAAGTTTGTGCCTTGGCTGTAGCCACATTCCCCATCAGTTGGAAGCTGTTCTGAGCCACGGATCTGTCCTGAGCCTATGACAAAATTTATAGCAATGCCAGTAGCATAACTGGGTCATAAGAAGCTATGTCATCCAGCAGTGTACATATAAGAGGACAAAATAAACAAAGGAGGGAGGGAAGATGACCTCTTAGACATGCATGCAAAAAGGGTTGGAAGTTATATTTTTTTTTAAATAGATAGGGAGAAGTAGACTGAGCTTTAAAATTAAACTATCAGCAAGGCTGGATTAAAAGAAAGCTTTAGGAATTATCTAACTTTAATTTTATTACATTACAGAAGACAAAAAATCAATAGCTAGTAAGTCAGACATAAATGAGTTATACAGGCCATTGACACAATGGACCAAACTTTATAACAACCACATCTGATGCTGTCAAGCCACAGGCTTCAGTGGCGCCAGTAATAATTATGGCTGATCACCTCTAATTCAGAGCTGCCTTGCTTGATAAAGGTGTCACTCTGAGCGGCTGCAGCATCAATATCAATTGAGGATGTCATCCAGCAGGTCAGCCTGCTGGGGAGAACAGTGGGGTTTTAATTGAATAGGATAAACTCTTGGTTTTCTCCTCCTCTCGGTCTGTCTGTAAATCTTAAACGTACCTTAAACAAAAATCAATTGAGTTCATGATTGGAACTACTCAAGACTAAACCATGACTGAGGCTAACAGTGTTGATCCATAGGAATATGTTCTAAAGTTAATTTATAACCCTAACAGTTTTCTTGGGAAGAGACTTTGCTACTTTACAATAATCTCTGTTGCATGACTGTGCCGATGAATGAATCAATCTGCCACCCCAAAAAACCTGTTTGGTAAAATGCTGCCAGGCAATATAAAACAGCTCTTCCATAACCTCACATCATCATAAGGAAGAAAAGAAAACACATTGACTTTGATGTTTTCATATTGTTTTCTGAATTTTGGGGATAGGAGGGTCTACTGACTGTTGAAAAACTGAATTTCACTCCGAGACATGAGGTGAAGTGACTTTGTAAAATGGTTCTTGATCTGCCAAAAAAGGGTTAACTTGTGAATAACTCTCCAGCATTTCAGGTGCCATTAATGCTTACATTTCTGCAGTTTGATATTGAACTGTTAGTCTTGGAGCTGCTGAGGGATGGTTTGTGTGCTTAAACATTTTCACCTATTAGTGGTGGTGTTATTATTGCTTAGGCTTTGCATTCTGTTGTGGAGCAGCTGTTTTTGTACTGTCTTGACTACAGTTAATAGTAAGCACTGAACAGTAAAAAGACCCTCTGTGGAGGAGGGCACAGGAGTTATTTCAGCTACAGTCACTGTAGCATTTAACATCAGGAGGACTTAGATACTGCACTCTGTTGCAGCGGCAGAGACCTTCGCACCATCATAGCTTATGGTTGTGCACTTGAGAGAAATCATTACAGACTTCACTTAGAAACACTCATTACCCTTAAGAAAATCACTGAGACCTAGGAGGCAAACACCAGAAGGGCATCATCAGCACTAAAGCAAGTGAGGTCATGAGCTGTTATACAGCTTGGGGCTTTTCAAGTAGCGGAGAAAGTCCTTTGCACCTGTAAGTTTGCAGGCATACCACGAAAGAGCCCTGCAGTTATCCTTCGGAAGCGCGGGACTCGATGCCAGCCCTGCGAGGGTAAGGCGGAGAAATGCCAGTCTAACGCATAACCTGCAAAAGCAGCGCTGTTCATCCTCCCCAGACCCACAGGAACACGCTGCCACTGCTTCACGACTTTGCTCCCCTGCTTGGCCTGAGCTCCGTCTCCTCCGTCCCCAGCTGCTGGGTCTCGCCGAAGCCCAGGCTGTGCGGCACTGGGGAGCCAGCGTTCGTGTGCGGTGTCTTCTGCTCGCTGCCGTCAGTCATCTCAGCCCCGGCCCTGGGCTTCCCTGGGATCCGGCAGGCAGCTGCGCAGGCCTTCAGAGGCGGCTCTGTTTCTTTCTCTGTTTACTCGTTTCCAATGGCAATTGCACCACCGAGTCTCAGTACGTCTGGAACTTGGCCTGGGGCTGTTTTGGTTACATTGAAGTTTTTGCTTCAGCTCTGCCAGATTTAAATGGTGACTTCACCAGCACTGAGCTAAAAAGGAGAAAAGGGGAGGAGGGAGGTAGTGTAGTGAGCGGGAGCTAGCGAGGGAGAGGGCCAGAGCATTACATCATCATTTGGACGGGAATCAAATGGGAAGGATATGACTCACTCGGGCTAGTTAAGCTTTGGCTCAAGTTCTACATACACTCATTCCAGGGCTCTCATGTTCTGCACCTCAGCAGGGAATTCAGGCTCAGTGATGTCCATGAGGTTTGTTTTTAATTTTCTTTTCCTTTTCTAATTTCTATATACTTTTTCCTCCTCCTTGCCTTCCTCCTCCTCTCTTCCTCCCCTCCCTAGTCCCCCTTTCCCACTCTTTTCCACTTCCACAGAGTTTGTTTTCTGGTGTGTTGTAACTTCAGCTCTTAGCAGCAGAAGCTGTTGTGTTTTGTTTTTTGGTTGTTTTTTTTTTCCGACCAAACCAAACCCAAACAAGGAGCACAGC
The DNA here is from genome assembly GCA_013396675.1 of Eubucco bourcierii. NCBI lineage: Eukaryota > Metazoa > Chordata > Aves > Piciformes > Ramphastidae > Eubucco > Eubucco bourcierii. Next base: position 96,156 of record VWZE01022140.1, read on the forward strand.
AAACTTGAGAGAAGTTTCGTGGTTTGTTGTGTTGACTTTTTTTTTTTTCCCGATCCCATCATTGTGTTACTTCTAATCGGAGGAGACAGGGAGAGAGTTAAAATGCAGGAACCAATCGCTTGGACGGTGATGTAATGCTGGAACTGCAGGGTTGTTAAGTAATGTGAGAGGAAGGGGGTCAGGGTTGCAGAGCATTTACCTGCTGTCAAGGGGCTTTAAGTTTATTATCAATTGCAGTGACTGTAACTGGCTTCAGACTGCACCCTCTAATTATTCACAGACTCCTCTTTTTTATCTTTTATTATTAAAAGTAAAACTATATTATGGTATTTTAAAAAATGTGATATTATCACAGCTGCAAATTATTTTCCACCAGGGCTTTTTGATATTTTTAAATGGCTTGAAACTAGGTGTCTTATTCACAAAAAGCCAGGAGAGAGCAAAAAAGAAAAGGGAAAGGCGAAGGCAAAAAGGGGTGGTTCTTTGAGTGCAGCTGACGAATTTGAAACTGCATGGAGAGAGCATTTCAGCCTCTGCCTAGAAGAGTGAGTAAAAGCTCCTGCTGTTGGAAATCTGATGTGGAAAATAGAGCCTTTAAGAAAGGCAGTTCACAGAGCTCATCCCGAGGAGCCCTCAGTGTTTCATCCCTAACACTCGTCAGTAGCGTTCTCATCCTTAGTGCCCTCCAGGCTTGTTGCTTGTTTGATGAGCTGCTTTAGCTGTTGTGAGACCACTGAGATCCCGATCCTGAGTGGCAGATTCTTGTCCTGTCATGGTTCTGCTCTTCAAAACTGACTGGGATTTGGGGCATCTGCTTCTGTGTGTTTCCTGAGTGGGAGAGAGCCACTGTGATCATCTTGTTAAATCTGACGGTCTCTCTACAGACCATTTCGTCTTTTTTTCTGTGTAGCTAACAGCCTCTAGGTGTGTGTGGGAGGGAGAAAAGGTACCTGTTCCCAAGTTCACTAAGAGTGCATTACCTGTAGGGTGGGCCACGCAGAGTTTAATACTGACTAAGCCCCTGGTTGGGCATCACTTCTGTTTAGATGTCAGGTTCATGTGAGATACCAGGTGTGTGCTGGTGTCCTCAGAATACCCATTCTGCTCAGAGCAGCTCTGCATCAGGTTTCTGTGTCAAGGACTGTCTGCTTCTAAGATATGGCTCTCAGAAGTGCCCCCTTCAGGGAATGTCTGTCTTGGATGGAAGTATTTTATTGGTGTGTTGGATCAACAGTGGACCACAGATTCACTTGACTAACTAAAGATAGCCTTAAACATACTCCTGAGGTTTTAGTGATTTTTTTTTTTTTTTTTAAAACAACCTGTATTGGAGCCTAGCTGAGCCAAATGCCAAATAGTGTTATTTTGTGGTGATGGCAAAACGTCCCCAGCTCCATCTAAAGGCAAAATCCCCTGAGCTGCTCCTGCATTCCCTTCTTTCAGACAGCCCTCTGCAAAGGCATCTTGTGTTCTGAACTTTACTCACAGATTTTTGTTAAATACCTTGATTTCTGAGCTTCTCGCTCAACTGCTTAAGCACAAACAATTGCTCATATGCCAAACTTTGAGAACCTAACGTAAGGCTGCACCCAGCTCTGGCCCCCAGGTTGCAGTGCAGATATACCATATGGATTAGATTGCACAGTGCTCTGTTGAGGATGTGTGGGTTGTGGAAGGAGCTGTACTGCTGCAGGAGTTCCCGTAGGATTTCTGACTCATATTTTCTCCTAGAAAGGTTGGGAAGTGCAGCTCCACAGACCATCACAGTAAAGCAGAGTAGATTCTTCCCTTTGCTCTCTTCAGATGCTGGGGTGGACTTATCTTCACTCTTTCCCTTCCTGCTTTTTTGGCTGCAGACTTTACGCAGGAAAAGTCCGTCAGTGTTGTCTTAGGATAGTGTCTAGCCACGTTGGCAAGATGCTGGACAGAGGATAACAGACTGCCATGCTCTATCTTTGCTTACACAGAAATTCATCCTCTATGAAAATGAATATAAAATATGCTGTGTGGTGTGGCCTGGAATTCTTTGGGCATCAAGTTGCATTCTTTGGGATATCAGAGTCTCATTTGTCTGGTACTAGCGATTAACATTTCACCTGTCTGGTAAAGGGCAGCAAAGGAGAACATCTTGGTGCTTTAATCAGTGTGGACTGACTGATAAACCTGCTTTGTGCTCATGACTTTCACAAAGAAACTTCTTCACCCTGTTGATTTGTGTGTGGTGAAGTTAGGTAGAGGATGTAAAGATGCAAATACTTCCCTTCCAGAAGTTAAAATTTACTTCTGCTACTTAACTGATTTCAGCACAGCATCACAGGAAAACAAACAAACAAACAAACCTGCTTAAAGGCTTCTTTCAGAAAGTGGCATTTATAAATTCTGTATGCATAGACACATGTATGTGCATGTATGTGTGTATATTGGCTACTGGAGCAACAAAGCATATTTAATTAGTGAGATATAACTGTCCTTACAAAAGCTGGACAGCTCTGGTTGTGCTCAACAGGTGCTTTTGCACCGTCATCTTGATGCACATTCATCTTGGACAACAAAAAATGTAGCTGGCCTTTGGATTCCTCCAGTGTTAGCTGCCCATATTGAACTACCTTGGAGCCAATGTGCAGGTATGTCTGAGGACTTCCAGCTCCTTCATCAGAGGTCAACAGATCTGACAGTCAGCCTCAACACGTCTGAAGCCAGACCTTCTGGCAAGAGGATTTTCTTATTGCAGGATGATATCTTTAGGGACCTAACTTTTAAACAACAGCCAAGAGAAATGTTAACAGCACTCTGAAAATGAGCATCAGAAGATATATTCAGAAGCACATGTAACCTGTCAAACAAACCAGAGGCCAAACACACCAGAGCTGGGAAGTGATGTTTGCATTGGGGAGCTGACTGTGCTCAGTCGTCCTGTGAAGAAAAGCAATCTGCTCAGAGCAGAGCCTGTCTGGAAGAGTCCCAACATATTTTCCCTACCAAGATCCCAAATAACATTTCCGCCTGCATCGTTGAATGTGTGCATTGGCAGGAATCTGCTCTATACTCTGGCTGGTTTAAAGCCATAATTTGGTGTTCTTTAGCTGGTCTCTGCATGCACAAAAGAATTGACTCTGCAGTTGCAGTACAAAAGCAACAGGTAAAAATCAGAGAGCTCATTTTTGTTTCACTGAATGCGATCCCTCTACCTCTGTATTCCTCAGGTTTTGTAGCTCTACAGTGAGACTATTTCCCTTAAACTTTTTTTAGAAGACTTGGGTGATACTTGTGAAGCCCAATGAAGTTTTCAGAGTGGATGTGGTCAGTGCTGAGGCCACAGCAGGCCAGATGTTGGGCAGAGGTGGTGGCAGGACTGACCTTGCATTACATTCAGGATATGGGAATCATGACCACCAAGTTGTCTCCTGCAGTAGGGTGAGGGTGCTGGGGCAGGAGCGGGCTTCCTCCACACCTCCCTGTCTCTCTGCTCACCTTCCCACCCTTCTTTTGTTCGTCCTGCACATGCCTGGGCCATGTTCAACCCAAACTGTTGAGATCAGCTTTGCTGAAAATTACCCTTCAGATCAAAATGCGAGTTAGGCTCCTCCAGTGTGAAGAGAATGTTGGGTCTTTCTCTGCAGCTATAGATAAACCAGATATGGATGTAATTATAGCTCATTCCTATCTGACTCTCTTATTTGCCATAATCTCTTTTAATCCCTTTGATACTCATCATAATAATGTTAATCTTAATGAACTCATTTGGTATTAATGCGGATGTGATTTGTAAGTTCAGAGCAGGCTTGCCATTCTTGTTTAGTATTCATTAATATCCACTTAGCTGTGTTTGTGTTCTCTTTCTCCTACAAACGGACGTGCCTGTCTCCATCTTCCACCTAACTGATGTGTCAATAAGTGTAGTGGAACTCTCTTTCCACACTCATGCTTGTATTTCCTTTCTATTCCTCTTCTGACTTACGTGATCCCAGAGCGAAGACCTGGCGGAAACACTGCATTTATCTGCTAATGACTTTCTGTACCCCACTGCTTACTCATTTCTTCCACTTTCGACATGAGAAGTGAAGGAGCCCTTATCCTCTTGCTTCTCATTCATGTGGCATTTCTTCTTAGATTGCGTCAGAGATAATACCTTACTAGAGCCCTTGTTACATTGTCTCAGAGGGTGAACGAGTGAGGAGACACAACCCCCACTCTTGGCAGAGGAACAAGTTATTAGTTGCTTACTACCATACTCTCTCTGAGCACTTTGTTTATGGGTGGAGTGCCTTGCCCAAACAGTTTCCAGTGTGACCAGCCAATTCTAGGGAGGGCTGCGTTTCCATGTTGAACCTGATCCAAAGCTGACTGCGGTGAATGAACGTGCTGCCTTGATGGGCTCTGGATAAAATCCATAAAACTATCCTCTTTTCATTCCTTTAAGTACCCACTTTTTTCCAGCATCTCTAGCTTTGGGATGTGCCTTCCTGAAAAACTTGCTTGTTCAGCCACAGTGCTCCCAGAGACTGGTGAACCTTGGTTCTTTATTAATGGGTGATTTCCTCTCTGTGTGGCTGCTTGTGTTTGTTTTTAAACGTGGCATGGAGTTTCTGCGTTGTGCTGCTTGCCATTTTCCTTTTCTGCTTCCTCCAAACACATTTTTGAGGCCTTGATTATCAAACAGCATGAATTATTTTTCAGCCCTACTGACACACATTGTACTTTTTAGGGCTTTTGGATCCTTACAGAGCCAGGAAAATATCATTTGCTTAACAGAACAGTGTTTATTCCATCCCCACTTCCATTCTTTATTTTATACCCTGATATTTCTTTCTCTCGTTGGCTTCCTATATTAAAAATGAGTAACTGTGCCAAAAACATCTTTAATTTACTGAAATATCTGTGCACATTCTAATAAAGCTGGCCTTTTTCCTGGTAAAAATACTAGTTGAGAGTGGGAATTGTCATCTCTCAGGTCAGTATAAGCTGTATTTGGGTGGTGGTCTTTTTTTAAACATAATACCTTTTATTCAAGAACATCACAGAATATTTTGCAAATTGCAATCATTAGTCAAATGTATTAAAGCTCTTTTTTAGTATGAGTACAAAGATGTGTTCATATAAATAATGAGATGGAGAGGTTTGCTGCAGGTAAAGCTCTTGTGTTGCACCATGACCAAAAAGAACACGGGCAGTGTGGTTCAGATCAGTGGTGTTTTCTGGAGATGAGTGAGTCTGTAAGTAAGCAAAATAATAGTAATAAAAGTTTGCCCAGTTTTCTCTAAATGTCAGCTAGGTACCACAAGCCTATGTCAAAAATCATGCCAACAGAATATTTCACCACACTGGAAAAGCCCACTAGCACCAGCAATTTTATATGTCAGTTTTAACATGAGCTACTTTTTTCCAAACTGAATCTTAAAAGTCAGAACAGAAAAAACTAGACCAGATCCTCCCTTAACTTGGGCTTAAGGGCATTCAGTATCTTGTAAAAACTCGTTCCAGTGCTGTGTTTTTTGTCATTTGATTTCCAGTTTGAAGTGAACTTTCAGTGCAACTAAGTATGTGAGCTGTATTCCACTTGCACTTTCAGTGACAGGACTGCCAAAATTCTCCTTGCTTTAAATGTGGCTTAGTTTTCTGCCGTGCTTTGGAAAAGTAAAAGTTTCTTTTGTGAATTCACATAGAAATAAGACAGGCTGAAAAATCAAAATCAAATCAAAATCAAAATAAATAGGTTAAAGTTAGATGTTGACAAATACCTCCTGTGGCCATCCATATCATATAGGGATGTGTTGCACAAAGTGCAGAGTAGTACAAAGGTCTCTGTCTATCTGCATCTGTATGTCTGTATGTATTGTCTCCCTCCCACCCCCTCAGTATCTTTGAGGCTGCAAAGAAAATTTAACTTCTATTATTCTGAAGCAATCCTATCAGGAAGAGTTTGTTGCAGGAATAAGATTCCAAGTTGTGTGACTTAGGGCAGTGCTGTACCTATATATGTTTGAATGACAGTTTCTTTCCTTTTGAAATTGAAACTGGATGAGTGCCCTTCAGCTCTGTCTCTCATTTCAATTTTGTTCATAATGAGAAATCAAATCTTGGGCAAAAATTGAAGCGACGGTTAAAGGGGGACATTGGTGTGCATCAGTAAGTGTTTTGTTTGGCTTTGAGCTTGATAAACTTGTGCAGTGTGGAACTTTGTCCATTCAAAGCCAAACCTACTGTTACTGCAAGTCAGTAGATATTAGAATACATTGAGTGAACAAACAGTATGTAGCTAATTCCCTTTTAGTAAGTAATTTAGCCATTTTTTATTTCGTTTGAACTATTTTGACAAGATTTAGCAGTGCCGCAGGAAAGAGCCACAGGATACTTCAGGAAAAGTACAAACCTCTACCAGCAACGTTACAAAAATGTAATGACAAAATAAATCAATGTTATGTGGAAAAAAGAAAAAAAAAAACACAATAGAAAACCAGAGTATACAGTTAGTTGGGAAGATTTGGATTTGTAAAGGTCTGTTTAGAAAAATGAAATGTGGCTGATTGAAAAATTTCCAATGAAATTCAGTAATTGTTAAGATTTGAACTTTTGATAACTAATGATTATTTCAAGGGAGACTGGCGATGGTTTCAAGAGAAAAATGCTTTCCCTTCCAGACTGGTAATTATTATTTTTTTTTTAAATAATAATTGTTATTAATAAAAAATCTTCCAAAAGGATAAGAGTTTCTAGCTTGCTGTATGCTGAAAGATGGTTAAGTTTTGTAAATGTTCTTTTCTGTTTGATGGACAGTGTCTCTTCTAAATGTTTCTGTTAGTTCTGATTTGGTTTTGTGGAATAATGACCAGAAAGTGTGAAGAGTAGCAAATTCTAGGAGAGCTAACAATAATCTGACAGCCACATCTGTTATGTTCCAGTTTTAAACTTCAGTCTTAACTTGTTCTGGGCACCAGGTAGCAACACTCAGCAACAACTCAACCTGTCTTCTTTCCCCTCTTTCCCCTACTCCCTTAAAAGACAGTCCCTTATCTGAGGGAGACTTGTTCTGAAGGAGCAGTGCTCCAATAAGAGAACTGAACGGAGGAAAGGTGTGAGTCTGCTGCTTCCCTGTGCAGCACTGAGCACAGAAGCGCAATGGATTTCAGCAGCACATCTGCATTGGCATGTGTCTTTTGTGCACAGCAATTATCAAATAGGACAAACTTTAGATATAATAATTAACTGATTGGCTCAGAGTCAGATATTTGGGTTCGCCCACACAATCCCCAGAGGACTTAGAAAGATCTTCTCTATTGTGGGGAGAATAAAAATAAAAAAAAAAAATATATCTCTGCATGCAACCAAAGTCTTGGGCAGATCAGAGTGAAATTTGTTTGGACCGTTGAGTGACTCCAAGCAAATGGAAACCCCAAAACTGTGTGCCTGTTCCTGGGTGAAGCTGCAAAGATACAACATGAGTGAGTGGCACAGAGGGCAGATGCCATTAAGGACATTTTCCCTAGGCTGAAGGGAGAAAGTAGCAGCAGAAGCAGACGGCAGGAGAACTTGATTTATTTAGCCTAGGAAGAGAAAGCTAATGGGGATCTAATTGCAGCCTTCAGATACTAATAGGGTAGTACAGAGGAGAGAGTCTGTCCCACCTTGCAGCGTGAAGACAAAAGCAACAGTCACAAGTTCCAGCAAGAGAAATTCCCGTGGGATTTAAAGAAAGAAAAGCTCCCACAGGAAGCGTATGGCAAGACACAGCAACCGGCTGCAGAGAGGTGCTGCAGTCGCAGTTGCGGGAGATTTTCACACTTGGTCAAAAAAAGGCAGCCCCCAGCAGCCCGCTCCGGTAGTGCATTTAGCCCTGCCTGGAGCAGCAGGTTAGACAAAGGTGTCTTCAGAGGTGACTTCTGACTGAAACTTTACCTGGCTCTGTGCTGAGCAGTGGTGGCAGCACTGTACTGGCCACTACAGGCTTCAGAGGCAGGAATAATTTTGACGAGGACAAAACAATGCAAAAATGAAATGGCAAGCTAAGAAATTAATGTCAATTCAAGTATGTCTTGTGCCTGTGTGTGCCCATCTTGTTATGAGAACTAAAGAACCTATGCACCTTGTGTAAGAGGAGGTGGACTCTGAGTTGCTGCTACTGGGAGGAAGTGCTTAACTTCCTTGGCTTTCACACTATAAGTGATAGTCACCTAAGCTTTAGGAGATGCCTGACAAACATGCAATGATAAAATAGGATTCTTCACTTTGGGCTGCAGTCTGTGTCAGAATGAAGCCAGATAGCTTGTCGCTTTAGAGACAGCTGAATTAAGTCTCATTGCCTGCTCTTCCAGGACTCTGTATTCTCTTGTTTTAGTTAAGAATTGTGAGATGCTTCTAAAATGCTGTGAGAAAATCAGTTCCTGAGGTATTTCCAAACCAGTCATCTGTTAAAGTGCCATATGTTTGTTGTTGTTAGTTTTGTGTTTGGTTTTTTTTTTTTTGGTTTTTTTTTTTTTAAAGAACAAATAGGGGATTAAACTGGAACAAGCAAAACTTCATGGTAATTGTTCTCATGTTTTTCAAAGTTAGGAGACAAGCTTTGTCCATCACTATGTGAGGGATCCATTTGCTAATACCCCTGGAAGCTCAAAAATATGTTTTACAGGAACTTAGCTAGCAAAAGCTGCTCCCACTATACAAGTAATGGCACATTAATGCCTTTTTGCCATAAACTCCCTCTATACCTTGTCCTGTGTTCCTATTTATCCATTAACTAATGACTATCCAATATGTTGTCACTAGTATCACATGTAAAATTGTGCCTTGCCCTTCTGCATACTCAGTTATTTTATTATTGCAAAATTAATAATTTATTGTGGAATGTAATGTAAAGGCTGAGGAACAGTCACTGAACATGAGTTTTCACTGACAAAAGCCTGTGCAGTGATGCTGACTCAACCTTATATTCATCTTGAGCTAAAAGGCTTAGAGAAGGATATTGGTCATATTTATGAAGTTTCAAAAAGTGCAGTCCTAGAGCATACAGCTTGGCTCTTGCTGTGCTGCTGGCACATCCTTTGTTGTGATGCATCCCTCTTGCTCGCATCCTCTTTCCTTACAATGAAGACAAGGTTTGTCGTTTTCAACTGCTGTGCCTGACACTTTGGTAAATGTCCAAGATGGTTTTACACTGCTGTCAGACCAGGAGCAGATCACCAAATCCAAACGAGTGATAAAAGCTTCCTGGCTGGGAGAGCTAATCCCTTTGTAAAACAAAACAAGAAATCCCATACTTTCCTTTAGGATAGTCTGGTTTCCCTTTGCCTTGAAAGCAGCATTCCTACCTGGTTCATCTTGTCATGTCAGTCACTTTGCAAGGAGATTCACTGCAATAAAGAGAGTATATTTAATTTTTCCATAGTCTCTAGGTAGGTGAAGTTTCTATCATAAAACTTAAGATGAAACTAATCAGTCTTTAAGTAAGGTAGTTCTGAAAATAATCAGTGTTAGCTCTGTTTAGCATTAAAACATCAATGCTGATGTTCAGGTTTCTAACTGTCTATTAAACATCAGTTAGGAAGAACCTAGGAGAGAAGATATAAAAGAGAGGAATGAGTTGGAGTATTAAGTGATTTGTTTTAAAAGAACAGGAAGTGAAGAGAAACTGACAGATCTAAGGTTTCTTTTGTGTTCCTGATCTGCTTGTGGCTGGTGAGCTATCACTGCTCTGTGGATAACAAATCTGTTGACTTAGTGACTGAAAGGAAAAATAATGATTTGGGTTAACTCGATATGACTTAATGTCTTAATTATTTGGTGCAAATCAAAAAGAGCACGTAAATTTCCAGGATTACAAGAAAGTGAGCTAGTCAAAATGATCTAGGTATTAATTTTCAAATTAATATATTTAAATACTTAGAAATGCTTAAAAACTCTGTTCTTCCAAATATCTACTCTCCACTTTTAAGATTTGTTAAATATTAGTGAATGTAACAATTTTGATTTTTTTTTTTTTTTAATTTAACTATGAAAAAAAAGAGTCCAGGCCTACCATTTGAGCTTGGCTGCAACTTTCTGCATCAGTCATGTCAGTCACTATGCAAGGAAATCCACTGCAATAGAGAGAGTATATTTAATTTTCCCGTAGTCTGTAGGTGACGTTTCTATCATAAAACTTAAGAGTTTGAGCTGGTATCAAGAGCCTCCATAAAACACTTTTTGTCAGTTCTACCACAAGCACAGCACCATTCATGCTATGAAAAGTAAGGAGGTAGGTGCAGGAAAGACTTTTGCAGCTTAATTTTTTTCCAGGTTATCTTTGTCCTCACTCAGCATTGGCTGCAGGGCCAACAGTACACTGTTTTTGTGTGCTTTTGTCATCTCTGCCGCCAGTAGAACTAGCTGCAAGCTGCAGTGGCTGAAGAAATCTTGCAAGGTTTGTAGAACTGGAGTATATTAAAGGAGGGCATGTAAATTCATGTAGCTAGATTCTTGCAGAATTGGAGACTAGGTGTCCATAGAAGATGATTGGAAAAGCTTGTTTTCCTGCCAGTGACAGGTTAAAAAATAATTCTTTAGCTGCCTGTAATACAATTTCCAGTCTTTAAAGGGTTCTGGGAGGGAGCATTTTTTTTTTTGCTTCAGCAGGAACCTTGACCTGAAGAGTTAAATCTTCTGTTTGGTGCCTGTATTCCATGGAGTTTCAGTGACTTATTGTTGTGTCTGTTTTGATGATTTGAAATAGCAAAGGGAACTGGAAGGATTTTCATTTTCATGTATTCCTGAGGACTGGTGATGAGTGGGAGCAGGTGTGACTGGGTGCCCAAAAAAGATAATTGCATTTTAAAAGAATGCTTCTGTAGTTACTCAGTTACTTTTTCTTCTGTTTTGTTCAGGGAAGAGTCAGGGAAACTCATAGCACTCCATTTTAAAGTTGCATTCTTTAAGTCTTAAAATGAAGGGCCTTTGGGTCAGACAACAAAGCGTTAAGCTGCAGCATTCAGGTTGTCTATTTTTTAAGGGAAATTTTCCTTTGAAAAGAACACAAATGAAAAATACTCAATCCTTCCAACCTAAACCATTCTATACGATTCTGTGATTAAAAGGAAGTCTGTCAAAACCTGCCAGATTTGCAGGGTATTTTGTGTTTGGTGAGTAACAAGGTTCTGGTTGTGATATGCTTTCAGTTGGTATTATTTTTATCCAGTAAAGTGGAGTTCTATTTTGGTTGTTTCTCTTTGTACTGATCCTTGATATATTGCATTAAAAAAAGAGAGAGAATTCTGAGCAGCTGAACCATATGTTTATATCATAGCTCTTAATGTCAAAATTTTAATTGATTTCCCCATATTCAGGGTTAGGAGGGGGCTGTATCATGTTCCACAACGTCATAAAAACAAAAATATTTAAAATATGTTTCAAATAAAGTGAGAGGGGAGAAGAAAAAATGCTTAACTTAGAAAAGATGTGGGATTCATTAACAAAGGAAAATACTGGCCACGGACCAAGGGCAAGCCTAATGTTTTGCCAGCAGTTTGCAGTTTGCAGTCATCATTGCATTTCACTCTGCCTCCTGCACCAGCTTCTCCAACCATATATGCCTCTCTTTTAAAGAGAAACTTGTCTGGTTTGAGTTGAATAAATTAATTTAGGTTTACTTAGTCTAAAAACAAAAATATAGAGGGCCCAATTTTATTTCATTATACCCGTGGGTAAAGCAGTCCAAGGTAATTACAACCGCAGCGCTGGTTGCTCTATCTTAATTAAAGAGAGTTTTTTTGCACATAGTTGTTGCACAACATAATAAAATACTTTGTGGTCTGGCTAGCTTCAGTGTCACAAGGGTGTGCTCACTTGAGAAATTGTCCAGCTTTTCCAAAAGCTGAGGCCCTCCCATGCAAAAGGAAGTGTGGAGCTGCTCAGCAGTGCACAGGTAGTTTGCAGTCCTTCCTCTTTAGTGTAAGAGCACCATCGTAAATCACGCGGCAAGCAACGCTGCCTACAATCTTGCACACGAAGTGGCACCTTGTCAGCAGCAATGAATGTGGACTTCAGTAAGTTTCTAAGCAATAATGTGCTTTAGAAATGTGCAGCACTGATTACACACCTGTGACCAAACCTCTTAGTTTTTTCAAACCTTCCTAGTAATGTTTTGGGTTGTTGGGGGTTGTTCTGTCTCCTTTGCGAATTAATATGATTTATTGCTTCGCAAATTCCTTTAAAGAAAAGGCATCAGAGACATTTAAATAATGCACATGGGATAATGATTAAAAAAAACCCTAAACTCACATCCCAACAAGCATGGCTAAGATGGCCTGTTACTAGAAAAGTCAAAGGAGGCATATTTGATAGTTGAATAAATCAAGTAGCATTATAAAAACACTGTCTGAGGGATGATTAAGGGTAAGTGATTTTCGTTACTGTATTAAGTTCTCCTTTCTCTTGTGGTGCTTTTTATATCACATCACTCTTAGCTATTTACTTATGCTGCTTTAAAAAGCCCCACTGCCTCAATTACTTAACTGATAACTTGGGTGCATTGATTCAGAAAGACAGCCACACAAACCAGCTTTCCTCAGTGCTCAGGAACCTGAGACAGGTCCTTTCTCTGAGTGCTCTCTCTCATGCGCTTGGTAAAAGTGATTGAATTCAGGTTCAAAATGACCGCCGGACCACATCCCTGGGTGACAGCAACATTTCACTTCTTAGCTCCGACTGCTTAGAGCCTTGTGCTTGAGCCAACTTATCATAGAATCATAGAATGGTAAGGTTGGATGTTTGTGCTACCTTGCTCATTTGCAGGGGCAAGGTTCATGAATGTTTCTGAACCTTGCAAGAAGAGTCTTAGAGTTGGAATGAGGAACATCCAGAGGACCCTAGATGCTTCGCTTAGTGACCAGCAGCGGATTTTGTTTCTTTCTGCTAGGGACATAGATTCTCCCGTGGAGAGGCAAGCAAGTGCAGCCTGAGCTGCTTAAACAGCTCACAGTTTCACCTGAGCTTCCGTTTATGAGGGAGAAAATACCAACAGGCATTGTACCCTAAGCCAAGACTCCAACCAAGGGAACTAAGCATTGCTAGCAGCGGCTGCCTGCGGGATGAGGGGAGCTGGAACATGTGGTGTTTGACAAAGCTGAAGTCTCTTCCAGCCTGCCTAGGCATGGCCTAGGTCCTTGGCAGTGTGAGCTGCATAGAGCTGCAAGTGTGATTATAGACATCTGGTCTTCTAGAGGTCTTCATGTCTAGAAATAGTCATGTCTGAATGGGGACACTTAGCCTAGAGGTGAGCCAGAAAGACTTCACCCCCCACACTTGATTTCAAAACACGAAAATACTGATTTACTTCCCACTCTGTGTGGTGATACTGCAACAACATTCAAATATGCTCCTAGGATGCAGCTGCCAAAAAACATTTCACAATGAACACAGAGGGGCATCCCTGTGGCAGCCTCAGCTGAGGTGCTGATGATTTCATAACCTGTTCTTTTATTATGCAAACTATAAAACCTGCTGAGACTGTTCAGCACAGGGGTGGTTGCTACCAGTGCAGGATCCAGGGCACAATGGTGGATCAATGATGGGTTTGCATGTGGAACAGATCTGTAGAGTGTGTTTTACATAGATGACTTTGAAACTACAAGAAAACAGCCACTTTCTATTTCCATTTACATTAGAGACGTCTCATGAATATCTGAAATAGACATTTATTGTGACCATAACCCTACCACAAATTAAAATCAGATCCTAAGTCCCCTGTGAAAAAGCAGCTCATTTTAATGCATGAAGATGTCAGAAATGATACTAAATGACACTTAGCTTTAATCCCCAAACACCATACTTATCCATGGCTCAGGGTTAAATCCACAGTGTGGAAATAAGACCAGGAGCTAAGTAGGGTTTGCAGAGGTGTGGGATGTCCCAGTAGATGTACAGCCACAAACTGAAGAACAAACAGCTGGTGGTATGTGTCTGCCAAATGCACAGTGTCCTGCATATATACTGCTGCATTTTCTTCTCTTCAGCCACAGATTTACCTTTGTTACTTATAGATCTGACCAGATTTATATGAGGTGTAATGTTGTTGATTCAGATGGCTTGTTGCTGTACAGGAAGAGATACAGGCAGATTTCCATGCTGATCTAAAAGGTACACATCTGAATCATTACTCCTAAGCTCTTGGTTTCTCATCAAGTTTTATTGAAATACAGAGACATGGGGGGAAAATCCCCCAAACATGCTGAACTGTAAATTGACTTAGCCACAATTCTTTACATTCATCATGTTTGCCTTTCCTATTAAAGAAAAAGAAACAGAATGACAACAGAAAATGCAGAGCAGAGTGAGTAAGCCATGGCTTCCGACCCCTGGAAATCAGCCATACTCACTGCTGTGCAAATTCCTGCTGCTCTGTGAGCTGAGATCATACTGTTGGAGATGGCAAGTGTATGGAGCACAGATCTGTATCGTTCTTCCATTGCTAAATATTAACAGTAAAAAATAAATGCAGGTGATGCAACAGGCTTTGACCAAGCCTATTTATGTGTCTGTTGAGATATTTTAACCAGATCAGTCCAATGTCTGGCTCCCTGCTGGCCAAATCAAATAGATGTGACTGCAGAGTGGAGCAGCCACTTCATTGTTTAGGCAAAGTTAACAGTTTTTTTCATGTTCACCTGTGTTGTTGTGTCAGGTTGTCTCAGGGTATGTATATACCAAACATTTTGCTTATTTTATAGGAGCCATCTAGAAAAGGGCACATCTTCTTTCCATTCTCCCTCTTCTGCCTCTTCCCTTTCCTAAGCTGACAGCCTTTGTCCTCCATCCTACTGACAGCTCCAAGCAAACAGTTTGGAAAAAACCAAAGAAAACCAGAAACTCAACTAATGTTTCTGGAACGTCAGCATGCTCTGACTTTGTCAGGCCAGCAGGAGAAACAAATTGCCTTGTCAGAGGCCTTCCACTGCCAACTCCAGAGTACCTGTTCCCACAGTTTCAATCTGGAAACTGTTAATGCAAAGGCTGCAGTTGATTCCAATGGCTATAGTGGTACTCCTCTGTAAAGTGGTACTAATAGAACTACTAAAGGAGTTCTATTTTGCAACACGGGGCAGGCAGTACAAGTTGAAATGACACTCATGTTCCTGGAAGGACTGTTTTCAGAACTACATGTCTACAGGACACTCAGGTCATGTTTAGATGAGTGACATTACTTCAACTGTGCAAGTGCAGGTAGAGAGGTCATAGGATCACAGGATGTTGGGGTTTGGAAGGGACCCAAAGAGATCATTGAGTCCAGCCCCACTGCCAGAGCAGGACCAGACAATCTAGTTCAGGGCACAGAGGAACACATCCTGACAGGTCTTGAAAGGCTCCAGGGAAGGAGACTCCACAACCTCTCTGGGCACTGTTCCAATGCTCTGGGACTCTTACAGTAAAGAAGTTCCCCTTCTGTTGAAGTGGAACCTCCTGTGCTGCAACCTACATCCATTGCTCCTTGTCCTATCCTAGGCAGCAAGTGAGCAGAGCCTGTCCCCTCCCTTCTGACCCCCAGCCCTCAGAGATTTATAAACTTTTAGTAAACCCCCTCTCAGTCTTCTCTTCTCCAGGTTAAGCAGCCCCAGGCCATTCAGCCTCTCCTCACCAGGTAGTGCTCCAGTCCCCTCATCATCCTCGTAGCCCTCCACTGAACTCTCTCCAGCAGATCCCTGTCCCTCAAACTGGGGAGCCCAAAACTGAATGCGGTATTCAAGATGAGGTCTCACCAGAGCAGAGTAGAGAGGGAGGAAAACCTCCCTTGATCTACTGGACACACTCTTCTTAATGCACCCCAGGCTCCCATTGGCCCTCTTGGACACCAGGGCACATTGCTGTGCCAGGGATTTTATCCACCAGCACCCCCAGGTCCCTCTCCACAGGGCTACTCTCCAGCAGATCCCTGTCCCTCAAACTGGGGAGCCCAAAACTGAATGCGGTATTCAAGATGAGGTCTCACCAGAGCAGAGTAGAGAGGGAGGAAAACCTCCCTTGATCTACTGGACACACTCTTCTTAATGCACCCCAGGCTCCCATTGGCCCTCTTGGACACCAGGGCACATTGCTGTGCCAGGGATTTTATCCACCAGCACCCCCAGGTCCCTCTCCACAGGGCTACTCTCCAGCAGATCACCTCCCAACCTGTACTGGTGCAGTTTATTATTCCACCCCAGGTGCAGGACTCTGCACTTGTCCTTGTTGAACCTCATGAGGTTCTTCTGTGCCCAGCTCTCAGTCTGTCAAGTCTTGCTGGATGGCCTCACAGCCTGCAGCTGTATCAGCCAAACCTCCCAAGTCCTTCTAGCCTGGTCAACCTGGGTTTTTAAAACTAACTTGTGCAAAGATGATTCCTCATTGATGAATTGTAATACTGAAACTGTGAGACGCAAAATCTTGAAGTTATCCAATACTTTCAGAGTTTCAAAATTCACCTAATTCAACTTTTGACTCTGGTGGTCAGAGTGCTGCTATATGACTTCCTTGCAATCCACAATTATTCATGGAGTATGGAGGAACTAAATACTCAGAGGGAGAATTAACAGTGTATTAGTTTATATTGCAGACTCTTCCAAGTTGACAGGGTGTCCTTGAGCTTTTGCATGACTGCCTACTGACCAGTAAAGTCTTTACTCTAAAGACAGTGCAGTGGATGCTGCCATCATCTTCAAGACAAAGTTCTAGTTTGAGATCAGACAAGATGTCTCTCAAGGAAAAAATAAAATAAATTTAAAAAAAATTATGTCTGTGAAGCACTAATCCAGAAACATTGGTACAAATGGGAAGGTAAATATGTAAAAATAAGCTTTTTTTTTTTTTTTTTTTTTCTTCTTTTTCCCTAATGCAATTTAACATATCATTAACATGCATAACTCAGCATTTTGGGGCATACTTTAGGGCCACAAAGATGCTCAGAGGGCTGCAGCAGCTCTGCTATGAGGACAGGCTACAAGAGTTGGGGCTCTGCAGCCTGGAGAAGAGAAGGCTTCCAGGAGATCTTAGAGTAACCTTCCAGGATCTGAAGACAGCCTACAGGAAGGCTGGGGAGGAACTATTGACAAGGGCTTGCAATGCCAGGACAAGGTGCAATGGGTTTGAATAGGCAGAGGGGAGATTTAGACTGGATGTCAGGAGGAAGTTGTTTGCAGTGAGGGTGGTGAGACACTGGCACAGGTTGCCCAGGGAGGTTGTGACTGCTCCCTCCCTGGAGGTGTTCAAGGCCAGGTTGGAGGAGGCCTTGAGTGACCTGTGCTAGTGGGAGGTGTCCCTGCCTATGGCAGGAGGTTGGAACTAGATGATCCTTGAGGTCCCTTCCAACCTTCCCATTCTATTATTCTATGAAAATATATTTGTAGATGTCATACATTTTTATGGGTCTGATTCTGTTGTAAATGAATGTATAAGCAGCACTCTTGTGAACTTCAGTGTCAAAAACTTCACATCCAAAAGAACCTCTGCCACAGCAGGGTAAACCTTCTTGTCTTTCTCAGCTGTACGTGCTGCACAAGGCAAATGTGATGATGCAAAGAGTAGTGGAAAACTGGATTGCAGATCAGCAGACTGGCTTCAGATTGACAGTATCAAGACAAGCAGCAAGGCTAGAATTTGTCCAGTGCTTTCAGGAGAAAAGCTGTGCATGCTGTAGTGATCCTCCCTGCCTCATTTCTTAAAGTTAGTCACCAGCAGGGGTCAGGAGAAATTCCTCTGTAGTAGTCCACAGATGCCAAGGTGTAAAGCGAGGATTTTTGTTTTCTTTTGAAGCTCACTGTCACAGCTTGTTTTACAGCTCGATGTAAGGCATGTTATTTACTGTGTGTTTATGGAGTGTCTGTGCACATGTGCCTAGGAATGAGATTCCCAGTTGGTTTAAATCCATTGTCTTTGGCAAAGCTGCATGCTGTACACCGTTGAGAATTGGCTCTATTGCTGTTGATATGTTCATGCTTTTATTATTGTTTTCTCCAACTATTGTGTTAACTGGGTTGCAGCTTGTGAGGTCTCTGTTCCTCGGGTTTATATTTCCTCAGTGATATTTTGCTCATAAACAAACACGCTTTGGAGGTCACCAGGTAGACTACTGTGCAAAGCTCTTCAGATGAAAGGTTTTGGAAATGCTTCTGATTATAGAATCACAGAATAATTGTGGTTGGGAGAGACATTTAATATCACCAAGTCCAACTGTTAACCTAGCACTGCCAAGACACCACCAAATGATGTCACTAGGCACCACATCTCCACTTCTTTTAAATACCTCCAGGGACAGAGAATCAGAGAATCAGCCAGGTTGGAAGAGACCTCCAAGATCATCCAGCCCAACCTATCACCCAACCCTATCCAATCGCCTAGCTTCATCCAATCACTCCACCATGTCCCTGGGCAGCCTATTCCAGTACTTGACAATGCTTTTGATGAAGAATTTTTTTTCTACTACCCAGTGGAAACCTCACCTGGCAAAACCAGAGATTGTTTTCTCTTGTCTTATCTCTCATTACTTGGAAGAAGAGACCAACTACCTGTTCATTGCAACTGCTTTTCAGATAGTTGTAGAGAGTGATAAGGCTTCCCCTTGGCCTCCTTTTCTCCATGTTAGACAACCTTGGTTTCCTCAGCTGCCTCTCATAAGACTTGTGCTCTAGACCCTTGACTAACTTCTTTGCTCTTTGGATGTATTCCAGCACCTCAGTGTTGCTCCTGTGATGAGGGGCCCAAAAAAGAATGTATTATTCAAGGTGTGGCCTCACCAGGGCTGAGTACAGGGGCATGATCACTTCTTTAGTCCTGCTGGCCACAGTATTCATGATACAGCCCAGGATGCTATTTGCCTTCTTGGCCACCTGAGCACACTGCTGGCCCACGTTCAGCTGGCTGTCAGCCAGCACTCCCAGGTCCTTTTCTGCTGGGCAGCTTTCCAGCCACTTTCCCCCAAGCATTGCACGGGGTTGTGACCCAGGCTCAGGACCCAGCACTTGGTCTTGTTGAATCTCATACAACTGGCCACAGCCCATTGATCTAGCCTGTCCAGATCACTCTGCAGAGCCTTCCTACCTTTGAGCAGATCAGCACTTCTGCCCAGCTTGCCACTGCCTGCAGACTTGCTGAGGATGCACTAGATACCCTTGCCTGCCACCAATAAAGATATTGAACAGAACAGGCCCCAATACTGAGCCCTGGGGAGCACCACTTGTGACTGGCTGCCAACTGGACTTAACTCTGTTCACCACAACTCTCTGGGCCTGGCCAACCAGCTGAGCTGAACCAGGAGAGCTTTTTATCCTGCAAAACATCTACCCATCCAAGCCAAGAGCAAACAGCTTCTCTGGGAGAATGCTGTGGGAAACAGTGTCAACAGCTTCACTAAATTCCAGGTAAACAACATCCACAGCCTTTCCCTCATCTACTGAGTTGCCTTGTTGTAAGGGGAGATAAAGTTAGTCAAGTAGGACTTGCCTTTCCTAAACTCATCCTGGCTGGAGCTGGTGGCATGATTGTCCTTGTATGTGCTGCATGATGGCACTCAAGATGATCTGCTCCATAAACCTTCCTAGCACTAAGGTCAGACTGACAGACCTGTAGCTTCCCAGATCTTCCTACTAGCCCTTCTTGCAGACAGGTGTGACATTTGCTACCTGGCTCAGTTAACCAGGGCTGCTGAAAAATGATGGAAAGCAACTTGGTGAGCACTTGCACCATCTCCCTCAGTTGCCTCAGGTGGCTCTTATCCAGCCCCCCCATAGACTTCTCTCATTCCATCGAAGGATTCAAAAGAGAACAGCAAAATTCTGGTAAAAAAAAACTAGAGATATTTGCCTTTTCATGCTTCATCTGATTTCTGCTTGCCTCTGTTTAAAACATTTTGCCATATCCTTTCTGCTTGAAGATGGAGAGACTAAAAAACGTGCTTGGTATCTGAAGTTTCTGAACGCTCAGACTTGCTGCTTTTTATTGTAAGTGTTGGTTTGTATGCATACTTCTAAAACGGAGATTTAAGATTTCCATGTTATCTGGAATTTGATCTATAACTTGAAAGGCTACTGTAGCCACAGTAAGAATGAAAATAACCCTTAAACTGTTGAAAATTCACCTTGGAGCCCCCAAAGTGGTAATGACCGCAATAGTAGTTTTGTCGATATTTATAAATCAATGCAAGGCAGAAACTGAATGTTTTAATTTACTGCAGTTTCAGTGTAACTGATACCCTCAAGTTCAGAGATTTAAGCTTTCTGAAGTGCAATGTTATTGCAGGGCATGCATCCAATTTTTGAAACATTACGTAGATTGGAGACAGATGAGTATTTCAGAATTATTTTAGGCCTGTTTTGATTGAATGCCTGAGATGCATTTTCCAGTGGAAATTAATTGCATTTATGTGAAAACAAATGAACTCCAACCTCAAAATTAGCTGCAGGTTCATGCTCAAACCAATACTTAAAAGGGAGAATGGGCACAAATAGTGGCTGGGAATTACAATGACAATATACACTTTCTTGCAAGAGTAAAATAAGCTTTTTTTGATGCCTGCTTTTCTTTTTTGCTGTCTCTCAGTGTGCGTGCATGCATAGGCCAGAGAAATTTTCCCATGTACGTGTGGCTGCACAGGAGTGGACAATGGCTTTTAGTAGCTATCACATCTTCCCTTTACATGCTGCTGGAAACCTGTGCTGGCCTGTGTCAGCATCTAAGTGTTGATATAATTTGCAGCAGCACCTACCTGTACTGGTTTTGTCATTGCCATGGGGCAGTTCTGGAGCTCTGGAAGTTTCCATCACTCAGAGCAATGGTTCTGGGGAGCTTTGTTAGTGCACAGCAGGTAAATTGATTTCCACCCTTCAGTGCAATTTGCTGTAGCTATGTGAAAAATGCTGTAAATGAGTTTGGGATTCCTGTTTGCTCAACTGATGCTCTCAGTCAGTTGTAACTGCCCTTGAGATGTACGCAGAGAAGGCAACATGAGCTCCTTAACTAATGAGAGCAGACAACGCTGGCTCAGAGCTGAAGCTGAAATACAGCTGCAGCAGTTCTCCATGACTTTGCTCTTTCTGCCTTGAGATGCTCCTCTTCCCTGTGTTTCTCCTAATTTGTGCTAATACAGCTGTCAGCTGAGATTTTTGGCATGTTTAAGGGATAAAGCACATGCAAAGGTTCCTTCCAGGAAGTGACACAGATTCATTTGTGACCTTAATGAAAATTTGAAAGGAATCACTGAAATGAGGTGAGGGTGGGAAGAAAGTCACTATGTATCTTTATACATAGCTATTTGGCAGCTCTAAGGTATTTGTACATCTAGAGGTGACTTGCTAAGAAGATAACTGAGATCACCTCCTCCAGTATGGATTTCTCTCCCTCCTCCCCCACTGCCACTCACTGAGACAGTCAGCAGCTTTGGGGCACTGAACGCATTTGTGGCTGTGGCTGTGCTCGGGCATGCACAAGTGCTAACTTTTCTCTGGTCTGTAAAGAGATGTTGGCACTCAGCATGTGCTGATGGCAGGAGTGCTATGGAAGTGATAAGCATTAAAAGTATAGAGTATCTCTATGGTGATTTTGGGATTAAGAGTTGGACTTTGATCTGCTGCTGATGCCATGTCATCTGAGACTTCTCCAACCTTTGAGTTTTCTGTTTTACTTATTTAGAATCATAGAATGCTAAGGTTGGAAGGGACCTCAAAGATCATCTAGTTACAACCCCCTGCCATAGGCAGGGACACCTCCCACTAGCACAGGTCACTCAAGGCCTCCTCCAACCTGGCTTTGAACACCTCCAGGGAGGGACCAGTCACAACCTCCCTGGGCAACCTGTGCCAGTGTCTCACCACCCTCACTGCACCCTCCCAACATCCAGTCTAAATCTCCCCTCTGCCAGTTCAAACCCATTGCCCCTTGTCCTGGCATTCCAAGCCCTTGTCAATAGTCCCTCCCCAGCCTTCCTGTAGGCTGTCTTCAGATCCTGGAAGGCTACTCTAAGATCTCCTGGAAACCTTCTCTTCTCCAGGCTGCAGAGCCCCAACTCTCTCAGCCTGTCCTCATAGCAGAGCTGCTGCAGCCCTCTGAGCATCTTCGTGACCTCCTCTGGACTGGCTCCAACAGTTCCATGTCCTTCCTGTGCTGGGGGCTCCAGAACTGCACACAGGACTCCAGGGGGGGTCTGAGGAGAGCAGAGCAAAGGGGCAGAATCCCCTCTCTTGCCCTGCTGCCTACACTGCTCTTGCTGCAACCCAGCATTTGGTTGCAGTCTGGGCTGCACTCACACTGCAGGCTCATTGTTTAAGAAATTATGTTTGTATTTTCTTATATAATGCCTTTCAGAAATATTTTTATGATATGCATTACTTTTATAGTGTTGTTGAGGGTAGAATTTAATCTTAGTAAGCCAATCATATGGTAAGTCTATATACCTCTTGTTTTCCTGGAGGGTTTTTTGTCCCACTAGGACTGTTTTCATTTTTTTCTCTGCCAAAACTAGGACCAAATCAGTGTTCCAGGTCTAACCATAGCATTATTGGCTATATGTACTGTGAGTTGTATTGCCACCTCATCTTGAGACCAAACAATATTTGGAGCCACTGTCTTAGGCTTTGTACAAGCTCTAGACTAAAGAAAATTAATGAGAGGCTGCTAGGTAAATTATTACTCACTTTTGCAGATATGGGTCTGAGAAACTGTAAAGAGTCAAATTAATCTCTTTAAAAAATGCTGGAAGTGCCTTTTAGGGTGCACTGTGTCTTTCTTTTGACTACCCACAGCCATTTCTGTGGAGCCCTGAGTTAGATGTCTTAAGTGAATTGGGCTTGAAAAGAAACCAGCCTTGGATTTAAGGCCTGTCACAGAAACACAGAGTCACAGGAACACCCAGGTTGGCAAAGCCCCTCAGGATCACCAAGTCCAACCTAGAACCCTACTCAGCAAGATTCACCTTAAACCATATCCCTAAGCACCACATCCAAACCACCCTTAAACATCCAGGGTGGGTGACTCCACCACCTCCCTGGGCAGCTCATTCCAGTCTCTGACAACCCTCTCTGGGAAAAACTTTTTCCTAATGTCCAATATAAAGCTCCCCTCAGCTTGAGGCCGTTCCCCCTTGTTCTGTCTCCATTTATCTATGAGCAGAGCCCAGCATCAGCCTCTCTACAGCTCCCCTTCATGTAGCTGCAGAGAGCAATGAGGTCTCCCTCAGCCTCCTCTGTTTCACACTGACCATCCCCAGCTCCCTCAGTCGCTCCTCATCAGATTTATTCTCCAGGCCCTTCCCCAGCTTCCTTGCCCTCCTCTGGACCCACTCCGGCACCTTCACATCTCTCNCCTCCTCTGGATCTGCTGCAGCACCTCCACATCTCTCCTGTATTGTGGTGCCCCAAACTGAACACAACTGGGGTTGTTTAGCCTGGAAAAGAGGAGGCTCAGGACAGACGGAGGAAAGGAGGTTGTAGCCAGCTGGGGTTGGTCTCTTCCTCCATGCAACCAGCAAAAGAACAAGGGGACACAGTCTCAAGTTGTGCTGGGGGAGGTCTAGGCTGGATATTAGGAGGAAGTTCTTGCAGAGAGAGTGATTTGCCTTGGAACGACTGCCCAGGGAGGTGGTGGAGTCACCATCCCTGGAGGTGTTCAAGCAAAGCCTGGATGGGGCACCTAGTGCCATGGTCTGGTTGATTTGCTAGAGCTGGGTGCTAGGTCGGACTGGATGAACTTGGAGCTCTCTTCCAACCTGGCTGATTCTATGACAATACTCAAGGTGTGACCTCACCAGAGCCGAGTACAAAGAGACAATCACCTCCCTACACCTGCTGGCCACAGCATTTTTAATACACTGTCACTTAAGCAGCAATCCGATGTTACAATTCAGGACCCCTTTTGCAGCCTCTTTTGGCATAACAACATTCCCACTGTAACTTTTGAGACGTTGTATGTGGGGGTACATGAGGAGACAATGAGGCAGAAAAAGTCAGGTGGTGCCAAGCCATCCAAAGGTCTCCAGAGCAGTCCTGCCTGCCTGCAGGCATATGGAAAGATCAGCAAGTACATCTTTCTTAAACACACAGGCAGGCAAATATCTCTCAAACACAGGGGCATGAAACTGCTACCACGGCATCCATCATCCAGTGAAGGACAGTGAAAACATGTGCTGTCATCTTTGACATTTTAATTGAGAAGAAAGCTTACACAGGTTTCAACCTTGAGCAGTGTGTTTATACAAGGGTATACAGAGAAATAATCTGTCAGTTCAGAGCCGGCTCATTGCTATAGGAGTTGGTTTAGTGACTGAACAATCCAACATTAGCTCACACACCTTGCCTTGTTCCATGCCTCAATAATTTTTAGTAGAAATACTTTGCCTAGAGGCATGCAGTTATTAAAAAAGAGGCTCAGCTTGCTTAAAGTCTGGAATTATTAGCTCATGGTAACAAGCCTGTACTGGAGAAACTGTTGGTTCTTTGTTTTCATGACTTTGCTGTAATTCACCATCTTATTTTCAGAGACAAACTTGTGCTTTGTTTGGGAAGTTAAAAAAAAAAAAGAAAAAAGAAAAAGAACAAAAAAAAAAGGGAAAAATAAATTACTTCAAAAAGATTCTTTCTCCTCCCCCCCCCTTTTATTATAAAGCAGAGTTTACAAAGATCTTTTATCTTAGTGTTTGTATTAAATTGCACTGGTCCAAACGTGAAGGGTTAACAGAGAACTTTGAGAAATGTATTTTACCATACTTTCAGTATAGGGATCTGTTGCTAGTGACCTGTAATAATGGGAGATGTCCTTGCCTATGGCAGGGGGTTGGACCTAGATGATCCTTGAGGTCCCTTCCAACCTTACCATTCTATGATTCTGTGATTCTATGACTGCTCATGGAGAGCTATCCATATATTCTCTCAGTTCTTTGAAGTGTAAAAGGAGCTTTTTTCTCCTCCCTTTTTTCAACCTCCTGTTCTTTTCAGATGCAAATTTTTTTTAGTTTTGTTTTGTTTGGTTTGGGTTTTTTTTTTGTTTGGGTTTGGTTGGGTTTTGTTTGTTTGTTTTTTTGTGGGTTTTTTTTTTGTTGTTTTTGTTTGGTTAGGGGTTTTTTTTCCTTGTTTATTTGTTGTTTTTTTTTTTATTTCATTTGATCAAATGAAGGCTCCAGCACCTCTGAGTAGCACAAACCTGGCAGAAGGGTTACCTGGTGCCAAATGNGTGTTACCTGTTGGCAAATGAAGGCTCCAGCACCTCTGAGTAGCACAAACCTGGCAGAAGGGTTACCTGGTGCCAAATGAAGGCTCCAGCACCTCTGAGTAGCACAAACCTGGCAGAAGGGTTACCTGGTGCTCAACTGTCTGGGTGCTGGAGTTAGTTTTCTTTCCATCTTAACCTGTTGCCTTTTTTCTTCAGTGAGCCTTAAATTTTCCTGAATTTGCTTGCTAGGCTGGAGTCTTAAGTGTAACCCTGTGAAAGAATGGACATGTTAGAAAGTTTTTGTGTGAGCTTTACTGCTCTTGTTATTCCTGGTTTTCAGTCAGCTACCACTTGGTTGGTTTGTGTATTATTGCTACCTTTTTTTCTTCAATGAAAACTGACAGACCTTTATCAATGGTGATGCAACATCATTTGTTTTCCTAAGGAATTAAGCTCAGTCCTGTCTGAATTGGGAGAATATGACAAGAATGTAATCAGTTTGTCGTGATTGTTTGCTTTTATGATTGAATCATGTTTATACTGCCTTTTTTGGGGGGTTGTTTTTATCCCACATTTTAATTTTATTACATTAATGTGTTTTTAGATGAGCTAGTTCTTTGTAATCCCTTGAATCTGCCTTTTGCAATGTTTCCTTGTTTTGCTTTAACTATGCCATTATCCTCCATGTATCATTTGTGAGTTCCAGCTGTGTGCATAATACTGTGCAGAACTTAAACTTCTCTGAAGAGATTAAAGTGTAAGAAACCATTCTAGCTTCTCTTATTTTTCTTGTAATGGGTCAGGCAATAAGACCCAGTCAAATATTTAGAGGGAAGGAAAGATTGAAACCAGCAGTTTCTAAGACCTGTAAGAGCCAAAAGGCAAATGTTAATGGGTTCTGTGAGGCTTCCAAGGACCTGTTGGTCCTTATGCTTATGCTGAATGTGCAGAGGTTCCTTAAGCACGTGTTCAGGAAATATGGGTGGCATTAGCACAACTGGAGTTTCTAAAGGCAAGATGTATCACTGACTGACTCTTTAAATTGAGTTTGGCCCACTGAATACAATACAGCAGTGAAGCTGCTGGTGTGGGGGACTTTTCTCCTACAAGCTCAAATGAAAAGTACAGAATTCTTAACAAAATTTGGAGACATATTTCAAGAGGTTTCTAGTATTTGACTGTACATATGTCTGTTCCCTCTCATTTTTGCTGTGTTTATCCCTTCCCTTCAGTCCCTGTGAGTTAAAATGAGCAAGAATGTATTTTTGATGGAGTTGCTTTGTTCCCAGTGAAAAGCTTCTCACATGACATCAAGGGATATGTGAATTGAGAAGTAACATCTCGTTGGCTTTGTCTCTATCATTTCATATCCACATGCTACTTCTTGCTTTTGTGCTGCTTGTTGTTGAATTGCTTCTACCTCTGTGCCAATGTATAGCTTATCTTAATTGTGCCAGCTCTTCTGAAGCACTTGCATGGGCTTTCCCTTCACTCCTGAATCAAGCTTCTTTTCTTTAAGACTTTTTGCAGCTTAGCCTTATCTTATCTGAGCCCTCCCATTTCTCCTTACAGTGTCAAGTATCACTTTCACTTTGCCAGTGTCCTTACCATCAGCTGGTTTCTCTTTCCCAGGTTGTAATCTTTTCTTGTCCAACACTGGGAAAATACCTTAAGGTACCACAGCTATTAAAAAAATTTATGCACTCTGTTTTAAAGTCTCTACAGAAATCATAGCTTTCTCTAATCCTCTAACTTAGCAGCCACAATTATCCCTCTTTAGAGTATTGTCTTTCCTGTGTCTCAATCTTAGCTACTCCCTTCCTCTTGCAAACTTCCTCAATCCTGTAATTTCTAAGCTAAATACAACCTAAATAAAAAACATGCAAACAAAAAAAGCAAGCAGAGGAGTGCCACTAAACTGTCTCCATTTTTTCAGTATATTTATTTGCTTGTGTGTTCTGTCTCCGTCTTCTTTTCATCTGTGTCTCTAGGTTGTAAACAGACTGTGTAAGAATTGTCTCTTATCTGTGTTTGTACAGTGCCAGGCTCAATGGGGTCCCGGTCCTGACTGGGACCTTTGGGCACCACCACAGTGTAAATGTCTGCTACTGATAATTATAATCTACCCACATCATGCAGATGTCTGAATTGTCTGAGAAATACAAACAAGGATCTTTACTAGGTTGGCAGAGAGCCATGAGTTTTAGGTGCCAGTTTTCTTTTTGCCTGAATCTATCGTTTGGCTCTGAAAAACCTGGCGACACAAACCTCCCACTCCTTGGAAAGCTTGGCTCTGTGGTGATGTTGTGATTAAAACATCATTAAACATGGGATACAGCAGGTCAGGTGAGGTCTCTGCAGCTATGTGAGGTATTCTAAGTACTTGTCTGATGCTTTGTTGTTGCCTGCTTTTGTGTTTGTTTTTTCTTTCCTCCTCTGAATGACAAATGAATAAATTGAAACTAGGCAGGAACTGCTCTACTTTTAGAGGAGAGGAAACACCTCAATAAATGGGCTGTAAATGAGGAAAGCCATAGTTGGGTGGATAGGCTTAAATAGTGGCACTCTCCCTCAAACAACAGCACCAGCACAACCGCAGGAAGTGATGCAGCCTCTCCAGTCAGTGTGCTTTTCTCAGGTTAAATCATCCTCTCCACATCTTTGCCCTCTGACTGAATTTTTCAAATATTGAAGGCCAAGCATAACAACTGGGTCAGATTCTCTGGCCTCGGCAGCTGCTGTGGAAGCAGTTTGCAGCTGGTCTGTAGAACCACATGCTCCAGTGAAATTACTTTTTAGCAGTGAAAAGTTTAGATGCTACAATACCTGCTTGGCCATAAGACATTAAGAGGGTAGACTGTAGCCAGTTGCACTCATTCTCAGCGTGGTGAGCTACTTGGATGCCTCAGCCTGAAAACCACACAAACCACATGCATGTATTGGCATACCTTGAAAGGTTCCAGGCTGCTAGCATGCAGTGGTTGCTTCTCATTGCATTGATCATAATGGTGTCATTGCTGCTTCATTCACTTGTGTCTTAATAGTGCTTCACCTCATCATCCCTCGTTTTATCCTTGGTCTGTAAGATTTTTGGGGCATGAACTTGCATTTTTTAAACCAAGACTTGTAGGCACTACTGTAAGAAATGTGTGTGTATGTGTGTGTATATATATATATATATATATATGCATATACACACAAATAAATAAATAAATAAAATGAAAGTCTTGACAAGTCTGTGTTGCATAACTGGAGCATGATGCAGAAAGCCCTGAGCCAGTGCCAACCTAACAGTGAACTGCCGCAGCACAACCATCCACCTGTGGGCTGCTCCTGCGTGCGCCGGCTGGGTCTGGAGGCCATAGCAAGTCAGGAGATGAGTTCCTGTGCTCCAGTGCAACTCTGTATACTTATGGCTTTAGTTTTTTCACACTAGAGCCTACTAAAGTAGAATAAACTGGGTTGTGTGGTGTAAGTATTCTTGCTGACCTTGCATGAATGCTACATGGAGCAGGAGAGAAGTCATGATAAGACCCACTGACCTGCAGTGCTTTACCACAACAGAAAGCATACTGCAGTGGTACCTTAAATAGCATCAGTCCTTCTGCATGTAGCTCTGAATGGTCTAGGTCAGCATGAACTTCATCTCATGAGACCTCAGCAACAAATTGTTGTCTGCCTAACCTGTCCTTGAAGACTACAAGTTAAGGAAAACCTAATCATCTAGTAGAGGAACATAGCATTTGGTCATCAGACAACCTAGAAAACTGGGTCAGCGAGGTGCTGCGTCATAGCAGACAGAATATGGCATTAATGGAGAAGGTGCTTAGCAAAGTATATATCATAGATATTTGATTACATTAGTGGACTTATCGTTAACCATTGGGTACAGGCATGTGATGGAAGGTGATGGAGTCACCATGGCTTAGCAGGGCACCACCCATCTGTTTCAGTGTTAGTAGGGATGACTCAGGGTGCTAGCAGACCAAGCGTGCTGAGGGAGGACAGCCAGCGTGGTCAGTTACAGCAGCTGGCTAACACGTGGTATTTTACTAAGCCACAGTGATGCTATCCATCCAGGCCACATATTCCCAGAGAGACAGTGTACAAATGCTAGCTGGGACCTCATTGTGTCTGTCAGCAGAGTCCTGCCGGAACACAACGGAGATTGGTAAATTTGGGAAAAACGCCACAGATGAAGCACTTGCCACTTCTCTACCTTATCTGTCCTTTGTTAGTGGGGGTTTGCCCAACCACCCTGCATAGTTAGCAACACAGGTGCCAAGGAATTAAAATCCCTCAGTCAGCAATGTGAAGTGACAGGCTGCAGGCAGCACCTCCTCAGCATTTACAAAGAGAGAAGTGGATTCTGTGTGTCCAACATTAAAAATAACAATTATAAACTCTCACTGACTTTCTTTGCTGCAGGAGAGAAAGCAACAACAAAGGAATTTGTGTTATCCTTGGAAGAAGACGAAATATCTTAGACAAATAGAGTATCTCAGCCTGTAGAGTTCTGTGCCATACAAAACCCCTGAACTCTGTGCAAATAAGTGTGCATGAGGACATGGTAATTGGTGAGCTGTACTCAGTGTGGAAGCAGTAGAAGTGTCCATGGGTACCGGTCAATGTTAGCTTCCCTGATGAGAAAAGGAATCTGCTGTGCTTTACGTAGCGCTTCTGTTGGTGGCAGGAGCTGTGCAGACTTCTTAACACAGAAGGTGAACTTTGAAGCACAAGGTTTCTCTGACTGCTCTGCTCCTCTTTGTAAAAACACCTTTGGGGACAGACTAACAGGAGAGTAACAAGAAAAAAAAAACCTGAAGTACTGAGGATTATTTTCCCTTTGGTAAGTGTAAAGCATATGTAGACCCTCAAAACAAAACAGCATTAGAGGTAAAACTGGGAACAGCAAGGAAGCTTCCTTGCCATTTTAATAAATACCAATAATTCCCTTTTGCCCAAGTCCCGTATTCCCAAACTCATTAAAGCAATTTTCAATTTTTTTTGGCTCTGGAACATATAAGTAAAAGTCAAACCTTACAGTCCCCTGAGGATGCCTTACACGAATTGCATAGGTCAGGCCAAAATAAGTTTCTGTCAAACAGCCTAACACCTAAGCTTATTATGAAACTGGTGAGT
The DNA here is from genome assembly GCA_013396675.1 of Eubucco bourcierii. Classification (NCBI taxonomy): domain Eukaryota; kingdom Metazoa; phylum Chordata; class Aves; order Piciformes; family Ramphastidae; genus Eubucco; species Eubucco bourcierii. The sequence goes on from VWZE01022140.1 coordinate 126,426, forward strand.
TGTATGGAGTCTGTTTGTGGGACAGTCTCAGTGAGTAAGGGGTAGGGGAGACTCTTGTCCTGATACTTGTTTTACTTTGTTCCCACTGAAAAACTCAGGTGATATTTTTATTGAGTGCATGGTTCCTGTTAGCTGGTGCAGATCCCATAGGCTGTCTGTAAGCCAGTGGATCCAGAGCTCTCCAGAGCTGCAGTGGGTGGGTAGATGCATGCCTCAGTCTCATCTGAGGACAGACACGAGAGTGTTCCAGCCCTTTCTCCTTCCCAACTCACTCCTCCATGCCTGCTCTCCTAGGAGGAAACCTAGGGTGCATCTCTGGCAGAGATTGAAGCACACTCTGTTCTGCTCCTCAGCCATCCCCAATGTGGGGGTTTCAGTCCTTCCATCTGGTCTTTGTTGTATGAACTTTAAAGTATGAGACAGAGAAGATCTCTTGTAGCTTGTTGTCTGCTGCTCTGCAGGGCTGAAGTTGCAGTGAGGTTGGGCCAGTAGGACTCTCTTTGTGTGGCTCACCACAACTTCACTTGTGGAACTCCACTTGGGGATGTCCAATGTAGAAACAG
>VWZE01022142.1:0-10144 GCA_013396675.1 Eubucco bourcierii
TCTGCCCTTGTATTTGTGCTTGCTGCTTGCTGCTGCCATTGTTCCTGCTTACTGTGCTCTCTGCTTCTGGTAGTGATTCTGCCATTGCCTTCTGCAGCATTATGATTTGCTAATCTATAAGCCAGCTCTGCCACAAAGTAGCAAACCCTGAGACTAGAGGTTTGTTTGCCTGGAAACTACACTGCTTTGAGTTTACCAGGAACAGGCTCTAAATGCCTCCATGCAATTGGCCTGCATTGCCAGGGTAACATGGTGCAGAGACCGCACATCGCAAGACATCCTGCCTACACCTGAAAGCCTCCTGTCAAGATGGGAAGTTCTGCAGGTACACAGATTATCCAGAGAAATCAGGATAAGGTCAGAGATTGTTTGCCACCTTTCCCCAGCACCCTGTTAAGTCTGGGAAGAATTAAACACCTCAGTGGCTAAGAAGACACTGACAGAATTCCTGAAAGCATTTTGGGTACTGGCAGAGGCTGTAGCTTGCCTCACAAGTTGGGAAATAACATTTTGTGAGTAAATACTTAAAGCCTCTTGTAATTCACTAATTGCCTTCTGCGATAAGCAGAAAGGAGCTCCTTGAGTCCATCTAGTGGACAAGTGGTATACTGACTACAGGAACCTTCTCTTCCAGTTCAATTGAGTTCAGCTAATGTTTATATTTTTGCTAGTTATTTCTAAACATTCTAGATCCTATGTTATCATCTGTATAATGTTTGATGACTATTGCAGAAGAACATGATTATTACTAAAATTAGTGGTCGGGGGGCAAGACTCCTGAATACTGAAAATGAATAAACAATTTATTTTTTTTTTTAAATATCACCTTGCATTAATTAATTATCCCTCCATTACAAACTGTCCTGCTGGGGCAAAACTGGTTGTGATGGTTTGGGAGTTCCCCACCCCCCCACACTTTGTAAAATGACCCAGACTAGAACTCAGACGAATGGAAGTTAAAAGATGAAGCTCTATTTACAGCTCAGCACAATGTACAGCAGATACATATACTATATACAGGAGTATTTACAGAAATATACAAGTAAAAGGTAATACAGCAACACAGCACCCCTCCCAGAAATCAGAGACCCCAGGAGGGGCTCCCAACCACCCTTCCACCTTCTCCCCAACCCCTGTACCTTACCCCAAGGTTTGCCTTACGCACAAGGTAAATTAGGAGGATCGGTCAGGGGGGTTAGAAGAAAAGTGGTTAGTGAAAATTAATCGGCAGAGGAGTGAGAGCCAGAAACTGCTAGATCATCCCAGCAGCTGCTGTTCCAGCAAGAGTCAGAGACTGACTTATCTATATGTCTTGGTTATTGTTCCCAAACAATTCTCCAGCAAGCGTATGAGTGAAGTAGACATCACCATGTTTTCCTTTCACAGCCTATAGTGTAATTTTCTCTATTAAAATATCCTAATTAGCCTCAAACCAGCACACTGGCCCTGAGCATTTACTTGCAATGCTGCTGTTTGGCTGGGTTTCAAATTTCTCTCCTGCCAGTGAGCCTCAAGGAGCGATTGAAGGGGTTTTGCTCTGGAAAGGTTTGACCTCACTTGCTTCCGTGCTATGCTCCTCCTCCTCCAGCGGCAGGGTATTGCAGGCTAGCCCTGGGGGAACATGTGGCTCCCTCCCGGGGTTTTATTTTCATTTTGGCAGCATGTTCAGGCTCTGCTAGCCTCTCTGCCTCGTGGTTGCATCGAGAGCATAAAATTGGAACTGTAACTTCCTCGTTTATCATTTCAGCACTGATCAGTGAGTCAATGTGGCTACTAAATCTATTGGAGTCTCTAGTTTTCCTGCCAATAGCCCTGCCCAGGGCAAAGGGAGTACATCTTGTGGTTGGCAGCGGCACTTGCCACTCCTCACCCTTGAATATTTGCACCTCTTTTATTTCTTCCTTAAATTACTTTAAAAGGGTTTTCTTCACACCTTTGGTGTAAGTAATTCCCGACTGGGTATTCAAACTTTGGTAAATTGTAAATAGTTCACGGTTTAGGGGGGTGTGTTTGTTTGGCGTGGGAATTTGTGTAAATAAAGTTTAATATTTTCCTATTTCCTGCATATTAAATTCAAATATTCATAACACACATCCTTAGGAGAAGTTCCTCTCCAACCTTTCTGCAAGATCCCTCTTTCTCATAAGAAATGCTGTTAAATATCCTTGAAGGAAAGACTTCAATGGCTTCAGAGCAGCAAATGGTTTGAGCTAAATGGAGACATGCAACAGCAATGTGTACTGTACTGTGGCTGTTGAACTGTACAGTAGTAATCCCTCAGCCTCAATGCTCTTACATGCTGTGGTGCATAAACTGTGTACACTCACACATACACATATGCACACAAATGGCAAAGCCACTGCACACTTTAAATAGCTTATAATCCAGTAAACCATCCTTGTGCAAGAAAGGATCACATCTAACCATACAGAGAGGTTGTGGAAGGCAGTCAGGGTCATTTGATACCCACCTCAATGCCTGGTCGTCCCTTTCAGACCATAGAGGGCTCAAGGTAGATATTCAACTTGGTGTTCAAAAAGTGAAAGGGTGAAATACAAACACAGTTGTGTTCAGAGACTAGGCATAGCTTTAGCATAAAACATAAAATGATGAAGAGCTGCTTTAAAACTGCAGCTTATACTGTCTCCTTTTCATCTGTACACCGTGTTCTTTCTTACTTACTTCATCTTTTCCGATCAGTAGAGATCAGATACATAAATAAATTTTTTGAGATGGAAACAATAACCAGCGTGCCAAATAGATGTGAATGAAAGCTCTTTCAGGCACTTTGTAAATATACAATTGCTACGAATAAACCACAGGAAGGATTTTAAGGGTGACTTTTCTTTTGCCATCCATTTCCTTTCACATAGCAAGACATGGCATGCTTGCTCTCTTTATAGCCCAGACAGTATCACAGTATCACCAAGGTTGGAAGAGACCGCAAAGATCATCAAGTCCAACCAGATACCACTGACCTCAAGACTAGATCATGGCACCAAGTGCCACATCCAAACCCTCCTTGAACACCACCAGGGATGGTGATTCCACCACCTCCCTGGGCAGCCCATTCCAGTAACGAATGACTCTNTCTGGACATGCTCAAGCACCTCAATGTCCTTCTGGACACAGTACTCAAGGTGTGGCCTAAGTAGTGCAGAGTACAGGGGAGAATGACCTCCCTGCTCCTGCTGGCCACACTATTGCTGATGCAGGCCAGGATGCCACTGGCCTTCTTGGCCACCTGGGCACACTGCTGGCTCATGTTCAGGCGGGTGTCAATCAGCACCCCCAGATCCCTTTCTGTTTGGCTGCTCTCCAGCCACTCCCACCCCAGCCTATAGCTCTGCATGGAGTTGTTGTGGCCAAAGTGCAGCACCTGGCACTTGGATTTGTTGAACGCCATCCCCTTGGACTCTGCCCATCTGTACAGGCAGTTGAGGTCCCACTGCAGAGCCCTTCTGCCCTCCAACCCAGCTTGGTGTCATATATGTGTATATACAGCCCAGGAGCAGCAGGGAAAATCCCCATGAAAGTCCCCTCTACAAGGTACACAGCTCATTTCTGGGTCTTGGTTTGGCAGCAATGAGTAGCATCCTGGGGTAGCTGTGAGAGTTATTATAGAATTCTTCAGAGTGTGGCAGAAAAGCGTTACCACAATGGGGTCACTGTGTCACTGGTGACCACAAGAAGTAAAATACAGCAATTTAGTATATTGTCTGTACTCCAGGATAACCAAAACCACGTTTTCATTTAGTGTTTTCCCTGAAGTCTCTAATTGGTCTTCCCCAGTTTTTTTACTAGAATAAACACTTTTGTTAGTGATGTAAAGGAAACAATCTGTCTTTGGGTGTGCTTTTTGTTTTCTTCCACAAGCTGTCCACAGGGAGGAATTAACCTGATCCAGAACTAAATCGTACCCTCATTTGCATCAGTGCAACCCCACTGATTCCAGAAACCTTTGATTTCCCCACCTCCCCCACGGGGGAAGATTCGAATAAATTATTCAGAATGCCAGCCCTCCTCTTTCCTTTCCACTAGTGTGGGATAAATGGGGCTTGAAGCAGACAGAACATGCCTGCTCTTCTGTAGATGTGAGACTAAGAAAAGAAGGGAAGGGAAAGGCTAGAAAGGCACTCATGGATCAGGTCCACATAAATCAGAATTTGGATTAAGAAGCATTTACTGGAAGTCACAAGTTTTGTCTACAGTATGTTCCCTGCACCACCATCCCCAATGTACAAAGACAGCACATCAACATTGCTCAATAATTCAGTCAAGGTGTTGCAGATGACTACACTACACAGAAGTGCCTTTGCCCAGAAAAGCAAAGCATGACAGCACCACTACATATCCTTTTAGGTAATTAGTGAAGCAGTTCAGACAGATAGGACTGCCTATTGATGTCGAGGGTATGTTTAGAAACAAAATTAGCCACACCTTAAGATAAGTAGTCCCAATTAATCACCAATTAAAACATTAAAGTATTTTCCGGCCTTCATGTAACATTTCTCTATTTATTTTCACTATCACACAATCTCTTGAGCTCTATGCAAAACATTATTAGAATGTTTTCTGATTAATCACTAGTATGCTGAAATAAAAATGTTGTTATGCTTATTAACAGTTAAACAGGAAAGCTTCTTTCTCATCCCATTAGAGTTGAGGTCCAAATCCAACTTCAGAAGTTCCTATTTATATTCTTGTTTTGCCCTGTCACATCTCCTAACTTTACTAAAATAGTTTTCTTAGACGAGTGCTACTGTAAATGCTTTTACAGGTATCATTAATGACTCACCATATCCCTCCCAGCTGCCCAGACGTCCTCCTACTGGCATCACAAGAAAACTCTAAGGTGGCTGAAAAACAAAAACAATACTGAAAACTTAATCACATTCTGGTCATTTTCATTCTGCTTTGATTCTCATTCTTTTCATATTCATCAGAGTACTGGTATACATATCTGCCAAAAAGGAGATGCGCTGTGCATGGAAAAACATGTGAGCAGGTGGGGATGGGATAGGCTACAGGCAGCATCTGCTCACAACATGAAAATCAATCTCCTGGCCCTCAGTAAGATTGCTTTCTTAGATCTGTGGTCATCATGGTGATACTTGCAATCTTTTTGAGAAAATGGCACTGTGAGACTGCTTCCTCCATCTGACCCAAACTGAACATAGCTATATGGAAGGAGGTTTAAAATGCAGCATAGTCCATAACCAGTTTCTTTCCAAGATCAGCTAAGTAAGGCATTTATTATTTTTAGCTGTACAATGCCTCTGTAAAGGAGTGCGCTGGGAAGCATGCAACATAAGCAAGAGAGGAGAAAAATTGAGAGAGAGGTAAAATGAGCTCAGTAAATGGGATTTTGAAAAGGAAGGGAGATGCAGAGAATCATGTAGAAAAATTGCCAGCCGTTTCTCTGAGAGATAGGTGCTGCTCAGAGACAGCACTGATCTTCCTGCACATAGACAATGCAGTTCCTGCACACTGCAGGAATCTGCCAAGCAGGCAAACATGGGAATTTTTGTTTGTTTGTTTGTTTTAAACTTTATATTTTTTAATTGTAGGATTTTGGGGGTTTCTTTTAAACAAATATGTCAGGGCCCTTGCCTGCAGGCTATTGTTGTCCACAGTGACTCTCCATCTGTCTCCGATGCACACAGGGAAGAAACCACATTCATCTTTATTGATTACTTATGGTCTTGAAGGCCTTTATAATGGAAAGGACGATGTCAGTGTAAGACAATAGATATGGTGAGACCTTCCCCACGCTTCTTTGTTTAAGCTCAGTGGGTGCCCCAGGCACTTTGTGTGTATGTCTAAACCAAACATCAGTCAGAAACCTGTCATGTTCACGGGATACAAAAAGCTGGTATCTCAATGCATGAGAGAATTTCACAGTCAGGGTCAAGTTTACTTTGAAGACTGTGCTGTGATGGGAAAAAAGTCTTGGATTTTTAATAGGACAAATGTTGATGCTGTTTATTTCCAGGCTCTCATTTTGTCTTAAAAACCCAATCTAGGAACCAAAGCTGTGCTGTAGCTGGGACTTTCACATCATGAACTCTCACCAACAGTGAAAATTACCTTTGCTCACTGCTTCATTGTAAATCTTCTGCATGACATCAGTGGGCAAAAATACTCTTGATGAGAAAACACACAGTACTTCAGCTTATAGGAACATTCTGAGATACAGAAAGATGATATGCAAAACTAAATTGCAGTAGCAGTACCAATTTTTGCTGACATTTTTGTGCCATCTACTACAAGAACCCAGAGAACAGCTGTACCTAGATTCCCTGCATTGTAAGCTCCTGTAGAACCACATGGGTTTACTCTTGCTGTTTGATTCCAAAACAATCACCAAAAGTAATTCCATTTTGGGAAGGCAAATTGACTGAGAAGTGGGAACAAATACTGAGAAACATATAGAGAGATTAAGTAAAAGGATTTCTTGCATAAATTATGTTCTTTCCTTTTCTCTTCCTCATTGTTCTTTACATAAAAAAAGCACAGCAAATGTAACTCCATTTAACTTAATGGTCAGTAAAAGCTTTTAAACATTTTCTTCTGTTTCTTCTTGTATCTGAAAATAAAACATGGCATTTTGTTATTTTGAAACTTCACCACAGACAACAGAAAGCTCCAAAGAAGATCCAGCAGTACTAAATACTAATGGATAACTCTGTTGAAGAGTGCAGCTCTCCCTGGAGAGAAATTAGGGATTGGTTAAAAAAACTTCACATCCATAAATCTATGGGTCCTGAGGGTATGTACCCATGGGTGCTGAGGGAGTTGGCAGAAGTCATTGCTAAGCCACACTCCATCATCTTTGGTGGGTTGTGGGAAACAGGAATAGTGCCTGAGGACTGGAAGAAAATGAATGTCACTCCAGTCTTCAAAAAAAGGCAAGAAAGAGGACCTGAGTAACTACAGACCAGCCAGCCTCACCTCCATACCTGGAAATGTGATGGAACAATTTCTCCTCAGTGCTTTTTCTAGACATATGAAGGATAAGAAGTATATTGGGAGCAGTCAGCATGGTTTTACCAAGGGAAAGGCATTTTTAACTAGCCTGATAGCCTTTCATGAGGACATACCCAGGTGGAGAGATGATAGTAGATGTGGCTTCTCTTGACCTCAGGAAAACACTTGACACCGTCTCCCACATCATCCTTGCAGCTAAACTGAGGTAGTGTAGTCTGGATGGTCAGGTAGTGAGGTGGATCTGGAACTGGTTGAAGAAAATGAGTCAAAGAGTTGTGGTCAGTGGGACAGAATCTAGTTGGAGTTCCTATGGGGTTGGTACTGGAACCAGTACTACGCAATATATTCATCATGGATGAGGGCATGGTGTGCACTGACAGCAAGTTTGCTAATGACACAAAAGCCATCTTGACTTTGCAGGGCACCTTAGCACCTTGGCACCTTGGGACTTAAAAGCTGTCATCCTCACTGCAAGTATTGTGAAGCTTCCAAGGTTTTCACTAGTAAATGAAATGGTGGATGGACCAGGGCATGAGATATGCCCACATCAATCAAATTTCTCCCATGCAACTCCTGGACATGGAGGTTCTGAGGGACCCTTTCCCAGCTGTGATGTGAAAAAAGTTTACTGCCATAGATGCAGGGTATTTTGTAGGCCAGTAGTTTTCAGTGCCCAGAAAGCTCTTCAATCTATTTAATTTACTAATGCATATCTATCTGAAGGCAGCCCAGTCCAGTACATCACTGGCTTTACCCAACACTCAGTGATACTGATGTCAGCGCACAAAAGCCACATCAGTGTGCAGAAAGGAATGATAGATCAATAAGGTCAGGGAAACAGAGTTAAGGGAAAAAAAATGTCTGCATTTAGCCTGTTGCCTAGAGTGCTCCCTTGGTTTGGTGAGTGGGTTCTTGTTCCCACTGAGGAGTCGATTGTGCATTTTTGTCTAATGACTCTTTAATGGATATACATTCCCCTGGAGCTGGAACAGGAAAACAGCTGTAATTTTGTCACAACAGAGCAAGATCTATGAGGCATGATTTCCATTGGAAGGGAGGAATTTCTAATGATATTTATGAAGGACAAACCTCATGCAAGCCATTTATGGTTCCAGTCAATGACTAAAGAAAGTAGTATATAATTTAAATATACATTTGAAAGAATCAATAGTAAATTAATTTTTAACAATGGTAAACCTACAGGAATAATTAACTGGTTAGGTTGAGATATAAGATAACAAAAGTTGATATATCCAAAATAGAACTGATAAAAAAAAGAATACAGAAACATTATTAGAAAACCCCTTCATTCCTCCAAATACTGATTAAAAGCAACAGTTTGGGGAGGATAAAAAAAAAAAAAAAAAAAAAAAAAAAAAAAAAAAAGCTTATTCAGTAAGTATTTTATCATATAAAGTAAAAGGTAAAGCTACTCAATCTCAAAAGAAAATAAAGTTTTACGTATCAGTTTATTAATTAAGTTCATTTACATTTTAATTTTAGAATTAAAAGATAAACAAACACACCCTGGTACTCTCCCAATGAAAAACCCCAAACAGTATTGCACATCTTTCCTTCAGACACACTAATAGTCTTTACCATATTTTTTTAGTATCTTCTCAAAACCTATATTTGGAAGATAAGGGAAGACTAAATCATGGCCATGTTAGATTCCATTTCAATGTACTCAGAAGTTTATATTCACTAGCTCTCACTTTTATTAATTATTTCTTTTCTGAGTTTGTTTGTTTGTTTGTTTTTCCAAATTCTATTATCAAGTCTTTTTCTGATATTATTTTTCCAAGGTGTTAATCAAAACTGCAAAGGTGATGAACTGTGCACTCAAATGTTCAAACGCAATTTTCTCTGTTTTAAAGGCAACTGTCACTGCAGTGGCAGACACAAATAAATATGATACCATCACTTTCAAAGGGCAGAGCCTTTAAGAGGCAGAGATCTGAGGAAAAAAAAGACTCAGAATGGCCCTGTCTGATGGCTAGAGCAATAGTAAGAGTTAAAGGAGGACAAAATCAAACAGTTTAAAGATCTCTCAGGACAGCTACAGAAGAAACAGGAGGGACCACAAGGTTTCCAAACCCAAAAGCACAGCTGCTGATCATCTTTCAGTCAACAATGTATCTAACTGCAGATTTTGGGAGGAGGTTTGTTGGGTTGTTTTTAAGCACAGACTTAAAACTCCTATCTTTGGCAAAGACATGAGCATGTTCACCTCAAAATTACTAGAGCATTTATGTGACAAGATGCTGCTTGGTAGAGAAAAAACGAATGAGAAAATAACTCCTAATAGAGTGTCTGTGATTTTAACTTCTACTGAATACAAGAATAGGTGAAAGTATTTACCTTTCACATTACTGACTTAGAATAATGTTAACAAGAAGTAATAATTCATTTTGGTGAACTATCACAACGTAAAAACAAAAGGAAGCTCTGACTGTGCTCCAAAATAATTCAGTAAGTGTCAATGAGGACAACAGAACTGATTTTGCTGAGTTTGTCTCACGGTAAAATTGTATTTTGTCTTTACTGGTATTTTTTCAGATGCTATAGAAAAGCACATTATCTACCCCAAAGCAAAAATACTTTTAATACAGTCTTTTAATAAAAAACAGCACTTCTGTCGTTTGCAGTGAGTTCTGAAAATGGTATATTTTTTCTCATGTTTTACCAGTCATTATATGGATTGTTACATAAACTTACTGAGTTATTTCACCTGCCACGGTCTTTTGAAGGTTATGCAACTTAAAATGGTTAAACTACCCTAGTTGGTCTACCTGGACTTCAGCAGGGCCTTTGACACTGTCCCCCACAGCAAATTGCTGGCTAAGCTGTCAGCTTGTGGCTTGGATGCCAACACTCTGCGCTGGGTTAGGAACTGGCTGGAGGGCCGAGCCCAGAGAGTAATGGTGAACGGTGCCACATCCAGCTGGAGGCCGGGCACTAGCAGTGTGCCCCAGGGATCAGTGCTGGGCCCCATCCTCTTTAACATCTTCATTGATGATCTGGATGAGGGCATAGAGTCAGTCACCAGCAAATTCGCAGATGAGACCAAGTTGGGAGCTGATGTTGCTGGGTTGGAGGGCAGAAGGGCTCTGCAGCGGGACCTTTACTGCCTGGACAGATGGGCAGAGTCCAA
>VWZE01022142.1:25312-43656 GCA_013396675.1 Eubucco bourcierii
ATATATATATATATATATATATTTTTTTTTTAGAGATCACACTCACCGAGTTAAGTGTTTATAGTAAAATTTAAGTCTTGTGTGTCTGAGTCTCAGTCAATAATAGGCCTTGTATTTATCACTATATTACACATGAAGTGTGCATTAATGGGTGTTTACGTGCTCTCTAGAGACTTGAACTAGCATATGAGCCAAAATTGCTAGGAGCTATGACTTTTTAGTCCCATATCCTGTTTGAAGTAATTATTTCAGGGTTATCCAAGACTGACGATTTTTTTTCCTGGCTTTCTAACAAACACAAAGAACTAAATTTCTAAGGGACTTAGATAATGTTCAAAAAGTTGAGGCACTGTTAACACCATTCTCCAGGGATGCAGGAAACTTCAATTTAATTCTTGCTGCTGCCTGAGAGCTGAATTGGGGCAATCAAAACCTGCTGATTTAAGGAAAACAAACCAAAACCTCTTCTACCTGGTTTGACCTGAACTGCTTTGTCTTTTGACATTCACTTACTGTTTGCTATGAGATTATTATTATTATTATTATTATTATTATTATTATTATTATTATNCCGAAGGGATGGGAATTCAGAGGGATGTGTTCAGCCACTGTCCAAACAGTACTGTCATTCCTAAGGGATCCATTACAGTCTGACACACCCAAGTATTTATGAGCCATAAACTGCCTGCCTAAAATGGCGATTCATCACCCTGTGCATGGGAGGCACTGACAATGACAGAGGACATTGTAGCTGTGAAGGAGTGGGGAGTGGGAATGGGTTTTCACATTTTTGTTTTGTTGCCTTTTTGGTTTTTTCTTTAACCAGCAGTGTTATATAGCATCATTTTTTTCCCCACCTCATCTGCTTCAACTGTTCTCACAGTCAATATTAAATTAACAGAAGTCTTGGAACCGAACCCCAAATAATACAGCTGCAAGGTTACTGCTTCCTCATATCCTTGTCTAGTCTGGACTCAGCACTCACTTAATGCCAAAGCATAGCATTCTGCTGCTTTTCTTGGTGCAACGCTCCCTTCGGTATTGGGTGAGTGACAGAATGCAGCTCCAACACCGATATGACTGAGCACTCTGCTCATTGCATCCAGGTGCAATCAGAGCAAAACAGTCACATGAATGAGTTTCCTACAGGCGCTTCTTTTGCCTGTTATTTCTGAGGTATCCCCCCTCCCTCATTACAAAAGCAATCTTAGAAAACTGATTGGAGAAGCAGCACTGCCACGGAGCAAGTCACACAAGACAGCAAATGGGGATTTTCATCTGAGATTTAATACAGAAGATTGATAAAGTCAAGACTTTTGCTCTATATGACAGGTGGAGCACATGACATAGTTCTCACACCCACATGAGAAACTGCATAAGGGAACAAAGAAAAGGAAATAAAAATGCTGGTAAGAAAATATTCGTGCAAAGTCTATCTTGTATGAAAACTGTCTCTGAACACTTCTGAAGCTTTGCAAACTGAACAGACTGCTGTAAAATTTAGATGGAATTTATATACCAACACAAAAATTCACAACCACTGTAGAAGCCATTTTATTTTTACACTTGCTAGTCTAGTATTCTAGCACTGTGCATGCCCAGATAAGCAACCGCCTTGGCTGAGTTGTGCTTCTCAGTGCCTACCGCCCTTTGGAGACTTACAAATGAGGCTCCCGCTGCTTACATTCTCTGGGGAACCCAAGCTGATAGGCATGCTCAGCAAAAACCACCACACACTAACAGCAGAAAGCACCACAGACACGATTCTTGCTTGCTTTAAAAAAAAAAACCACAAACAAACACAGGGAAAATCAAGGACAAGCTGGAGCAAGAGATCTTAATTGTGGTCCCGAATTTAACAATCACTGTGCCCTGAATAAGGCAACAAATGACAGACAAACACAGACACTTAGATCTGAAATAGTGCTCCCCATCCCTTGTGTTTTCACCAAAGGACTGCAAAGCCTGAACTACAAAACCTATTCCCATGCATTCCTCCTCCCTGAACCTTCAGCTGTGGGACACCCTCAGTAGTGTCAACAGCCTCCCAGCAACAAGGTGAGCATTTCTCCTCAGGCCCAAACTCTCCCATTTTTAAGGCAAATGCTGTATAAAACCACCATTAACCCTGGATACATTTAAAATACATGCATGCTTTTATCACCTGCATCCAGTAGGATGACTTTAAGCCCCTGGTGAATCTTTTGGGCTGAGCACCCTGAGGGTATGTGATCTGGTGATAGGTACCTATGCTTCATAGTGTCTATTAGCTTTTGTGTACCTTCTCAAGTATGGTACAGTTCCAATTATTATCTCTAAGTACATCCCCTTTTACCTGCACTTGCGATTTAGATGCCAAATTAATTCTGAGAAATCCCAGGTCCAAAAACAGTGGTCTAAGTGGTTCAGCCATCTTGTGGTTCAGCACATGAGTTTTTTCATCGGAATACAGGAAAAAAATGTTTGCTGGCCTGCTGCAGACAGCTTGTATCTTCCAGTAAGCACCAATTTGCCAGTCATAAGAAATGTGGAACAGAAGGCAGTTTACACATTTTGCTTGAATTCTAGTATATTGGATTATCAAAAAAGTTCTGAGGTGTTTGCTCCCTATTCTTGGGTTATACCTCATGGATTGTGTAAGAACTGTAGACCTCTATGGCAGCAGAACAGCTTTTTCATCTCTATTACATTAGACTAACAAACCATATGCAAGTGAGTTTTTGCAAAGCAGGCACTCCTTGGTTACTCCCAGGTGCTGCAAGCTGTCTGTTTGCTGCATTACATAAATGAAGCTAAAATAATACCAATTTAAACGTTTTGATTCTAAAATTTCTCTGCTTCAGATATTCAGTTTTGGAGGACTAACCCAGCTGTTAACAAGGCCATTGAGCTTAGGTAATCGGAATATTACAGCATGTGCTAACCTTAACAAACACTATTCAAGGGCAGAGTGTAAACACGATAAAAAGGGTCAGCAGTTTAAAAAAAATAATCTGCTAACTCACAAAACATGCAAACTATTTGTTTTCAGGGCCTTTGGCCAAAGATGTAAACAAAAGCCTGAAGGAATTCACATCAAAAATTGGGCATTTTCTTGGTATGCTTAGCACTGAGACATGCTGAAATTCTCACACTCGGGGCAAGAAGGCAGCTTGCAAAGCTTGTGGCTTTCTGGTTTTTGGCTCGCTGGCAGTGGCAATGCTGACAGGGCGAATGGCAGCAGGCAGCTATGGCTGTCGAGAAGTCCTCGCCACAGCAGTTCCAGGACAAAGTGAACTACTGCACGCTGCCGTGCGCTGGAATGAAGGGCAGCCTTCAGTGGGGTACCGCGAGTGGGCGTACCGCTTCTCTGCAACTACAGCCGGGGCTCTGGGGACTGTCTGCTGGATTCTACCTATTATGGATAAATAAAAAAGAGGCCATTAATTACAGAATAATTGTTTCGTGTTCGTTTTATTGTGTGGATGCGATTTTCCTGCAGTGGCAAGCTCTGTGTATCACCCTGCAGGCACACGTACGCCTGCATGCGCGGGGGCACATACAGCCATTTCTGTACTCCTCTGCAGGGCGTTGATGCATGCTAATGCAGCCGGGTGGCACTCCTCCCAGAACGTCCCCAGAGGTGGCACAGCTGCTGCAGAGGAAGAAGGTAGCCAGTCCCACTTCCCCTCTTCCCCACCGGCACCATCTCCTTTCTCTTCCACCAAGTCCCTGACGCCGGAATGACAGCAGTACGGCGAAGATCGCATCGTACCGACTCCGCTTGTCCGCAAGCGAGCACCTCTCCCGCCCCAGCCGCCCCACGCTCCTCCCTGCCCTGGGCTTTCGCCCCTTTCCCCCGGCGCAGGGACTTCTTTCCTTTGTCGAATGCTCCCGGGTTGCCCTACCCACCCCTCCATACCCAGCTGGGAACGGGCACAAGGAAGACGAAACAGTTAAAGGCACCACTGAGCCCCGCCCCTGGCCGGGCCCGGCCCCTGGGATGGCTCCGCTGCGTCCCCGCCCCCTGGCTGGGCGGGCCAGAAGACCTCGGCGGCGCCTCGCCCTTGGGCGGCACCTGCTGGTAGGCGGTGGGGGCGCAAGGCGAGTGCCGAGGGGGGCGGGGCTGGAAGGGGGAGGGGGCACCTGGCCGCGGCCTGCAGCGCCCGCTCTCGAGGAAAGGCGCTTCCTGAGGCACTTCCCAGATCTGGTTCGGGGATTTTGTCCCTCCCAGCTTCCCGTTATCTGTGGGAGCTGCAAAAGCTGGGGGGACACTGGAGGGCGGAGCTGGGGTCCTGTGACAGATGTAGGTGATCACGGGTTTCTGTAATACAAGCTGCTGGTGGAGAGGAAACTGCCTCCATTAAGTTGTTTTTTTGAGGGGGACTTTTTTGGTTGGTTGGTTTTGGGTTTTGTTTGCTTGTTTGTTTGTTTTTAAAGATAGTTTGTTTCCTCCCAGTTTTTGGGTAACACATTATTGGAGTAAGAGAGCATCGGGTAAGGACAGCAGGCTGCGTTCCAATGATAGACATTGGAATCAGCTATGCTGAATTTTACCTGTAAGATCAGCATAACTTTAAATAAAGACAAGCTGCTCCTTCCAAAAGGATGTTGAAACAACAGGGGATCTGGCCTGAGTTTAACATCCCAAGCTATCACAAACTGGTTTTCCTTTCCAGACATTTCCTCTAGAGTTACTGAGAAGCTCTCAACAAAGAACGTCAAGATGCTGTAAAACACCCCTGTCCTTTGCAAATACAAACATCTAAAAAAAGAGGTTGCACTTCAACTCTGAATCCCTTGCTTTGCTATTTGTGCTGCAAAACATCCTTCTTACTCTCAGAAAGCAGGTGCTTCCGTCACCTTCCTACTGAGAAGAGCCCACAGGCTGACAACTGTCCTGGAGATGCAGGAGACATAGGAAGGCCAGGGGCAATGCTACCCGGCTAAGGGATAACTGGTAAATCAGGACAAACTTTTCTATGGTACTCCCTCATTGTACTCCTGGCTCCTGATGAAGACAAATTACACACATACATGCAGCTGTGAGCAGGAACAGGGAAGCAATGTTTTGTGCAGCCACATAAGACAAGGACCTGTTGTGGTAGGCATAAGCAGGCCAAAATAGGCTTATACATGTCCTGGATTGCCCAGACATGTTTTTCTGCTCTCCCTCCTTCTGTTTTGGGGAGAAGCAACCAGTAAAGAGGACAAAGAACCTGGAGCCACTGAGTCTGAGAACTCTGGCTTGCCCAGAGTTATTTGCATCCTGCGGTAAACAACGTACACATGCTCAGCTTGTGTATGCCTTGTGCAGGGCCTGTGCTCTTCCCTAAAAAAGGTAAAGCAAGCCTATGGCTTCACCTAATGTGGTCAAGCTTGGCTAACTGCCATTCTGATTGGCTATTCTGTGTCCAAAGCCCCCTTAGTCTCGGGCTGTATTGATAAAAGGAGATGAGCAGGTGACACGACCTACTCTGCCATTGCATTTGTGCTCTGCCATTGTATTCATGCTTGCCTGCTTGCTACTGCCTTATTGTATCCTGAACTGCCTGGAAAAAGTTTCAAGCAAGTGTTGACTTGTAGGATTAATGAGAAGCTAAAGATGGGTGGAAAGAAAGCTGACATGAATAAAATACACACAATGACAGACTTGACCAAAGTTGAAAAGTTTATGGGCTTCCTCAAAATTTCCACTACTCTCTTGTTACAAGCCATATGGGGAAGGTCACGTAAGAAGCTTACCACAAAAGAGTTCATGCCACTGTTTCCTCATCGTAACAAAACAGCAGAAGAAACTGTGCTTATTTTATGCGAACTATAATTTTTAAATGCAAAAGGGAGGGAAAAAAGCCTTTAAAAATAACATATTTAAAGAGAAAACAGACATAATCTCTAAGTGTATGGTCATCTCCAAGCACATGGATGAAAAGAGGTTATTGGAAATAGTCAGCCTGGGTTTACCAAGGGGAAATCATATTTGGCTAATCCAATAACCTCTTTGGAGTCACACCTTCTATGATGGTGTGACTGAATGGGTAGATGCAGGGAGAGCAGTGGATGTTGTCTGCCATGACTTTAGCAAGGCTTTTGTCATCGTCTCCCATAACATCCTCATAAGTAAGCTCAGGAAGTGTGGGTTAGAAGATTGGACAGTAAATTGGATTGAGAACTGGCTAAACAATAGAACTCAGAGGGTTGTGAACAACGGCATAGTGTCCAGTTGGAGATATGTAGTTAGTGGTGTTCCCAGGGGTCAGAACTGGGTCTAATCTTGTTCAATGTCTTCAACAACAATCTGGATGAGGTGATAAGAGTGTAATCTCATCAAATTCGCTGATGATACAAAACTGGGAAGATTGGCTGACACACACAAATTTTGTGCTGCCGTTCAGTGAGATCTGGAGAGCTGGACAAAGGAACCTCATGCAGTTCAACAAGGATAGGTGTGGAGTTCTGCACCTGATGAGGAACAACACCACGCGCCAGTACAGATTAGTAATTGACCTGCTGGAAAGCAGCTCCATCGAGAAGGACCTTAGAGTTCCAGTGGACAGTAATTTACCCATGGCATAGCAATGTGCCCTTGTGACCAAGAAGACCAGTGGGATCCTGGGATACATTAAGAAGAACATGGTCAATGGGTCAAGGCTGATTCCCCTTTTTCTCTATGCTAGTAAGACCTCATCTAGAGTATTGTGGTGTCCAGTACTGGGCTCCCCATGTCAAAAGTGACAGAGACTTGAAAGAGGCCAATCAAATGCAACAAGGTTGATTAAGGGACTGGAACATCTGTCTTGTGAGGAAAGGCAAAGAGACCTGGGGTTGTTTAGTTTGGAGAAGACTAAGAAGGCATCTTATTAATGTTTATAAATATCTGAAGGGTGAGTGTCAAGAAAAGGCCAGTTTGTTTTCAGTAGTATATAGTGACAGGATGAGAGGCAACGAACACAAACTGAAAGACAGGAAGTTCCACCTCAACATGAGGAAAAGAGGCTGATAGAGAACTAACACAGGCTGGCCAGAGATTTTGTGGAGTCTCCTTTTCTAGAGACTTTCAAAATCCACCTAGACAAGTTCCTGGATTAACTCTAGCTAATCCTGCTTTGACAAGGACATTAAACTCAATGATCTCCATTCTATGATTCTATAGTCACATTATGAACACAGACACCAGTATTTGAAATATGAACAGCTCATGGCTGTTAAATTTTGGATACTCAATTTTCCCACTTTCTATTTTGTCCTCATCTTGTGTCTGTGACTGGGACAACAGGGTGACTCACACACCTGCAGGGACACCTTGCATCCACTGTTCCTGTTCCTGGAAGGCACAGTTAGTGGCACTGCTCCTAAGCAAACACCATTGACTTCTGCCAAGACTGAAATTAAGGAGTACACTCTCACAGATGGGCTCCAGTCTTAGCCAAGAATCATACAGCTGAGAGGCAGTTAGAAGCTGTTTCTTAAACACTTTCTCAGCTGTGATTTGCCATTCAACCCAACCCACAGGCAGGTAGCTAGCTCGCCTCTGAGCTACAGGGACTCCTGAAGTTCTTCAAAAGCACGTAAATGGGCATTATGGGCCCTTGGGCTTTACACAAGAGCTGTAACGCAAGTGTGGAGTTAATGCTGATATAGTCTTTATTAGCCTGCAACACTGCAGAAGGACCTACCCAAACCCCTTCTGAATAAATTGCATAGTAAATTAACAGAGCAAGATATTTGTGTCTGTGATGGTTCGGGAGTTCCCCGCCCCTCACAATTTGTAAAATGACCCAGACTAGAACTCAACTGGATGGAAGTTAAGGACTGAAGCTCTGTTTACAGTTCAGCACAATGTACAAGCAGAGATATACACTAGAGACAGGAATAGTTACAGAAATAGACAAGTTAAAGGGAATACAGAAACACAACTCCCCTCCCAGAAATCAGAGACCCCAGGAGGGGCTCCCAACCACCCTTCCACCTTCTCCCCACCCCTGTACCTTACCCCAAGGTTTGCCTTACGCGCAAGGTACATTAGGAGGATGTGCCAGGGGGGTCAGAAGAAAAGTGGTTAGTGAGAATTAATCAGCAGAGGAGCCAGAGCCAGAAGCTGCTAGACCGCCCCAGCAGCTGCTGTTCCCGCAAGAGACAGACAGAGACTGACTTATCTATATATTTTGGTTATTGTTCCCGAACAATTCTCCAGCAAGCGTATGAGTGAAGTAGACATCACCATGTTTTCCTTTCACAGCTTATAGTGTAATTTTCTCTTATTAAAATATTCCAATTAGCCTCAAACCAGCACAGTGTCTCATTACTGGTTCTACCACTGTATCAATGGCTGACATGTTTCAGCCTCTGTGTGTTGGTCTTCCCCATTTGCAGAACAACATTGCTATTTACATTTTCTTACATATCACATTTTTAAAAGATGTATTTCAAGGATCAAAGCTGTGGGCAGGATTTGCAGTGTGGTAGTGCCCTTTTTTCCCCCTTTGTTAAATACCTAGTGCAAATTTTGGCTAGGGTGGAATTAGATGTCCACTTTAATCTCTTTTTTTGGCGGAATATTAGTTTCATCCATGTGAAACTTCAAAGTATGATCGATCTAGCTGTATGTTTTTACAGACCATGTGCACTACTGCAATATCCAGATGTTATGGCCAGTAATAGGGAATTCAGATTAACTAGTTATAATAGAGCTTATAAAGAAATTAATTTAAGTACTTTGTAATTAGAAGAATATATTAATACAATTTTGGAAGATAGTTTTGCTTTCATTTTGAAGAAACAAGTAATAGTGAACACCAAAATAATCAACTTTATTGGATCATCTTGATTGTGCTAAGACAGGAATTAAAACCCAGTTGTGTTCTTTACAGTACTGGTGGGAATCTTTAAATCAAGCCACAAAATATTCTGCTGGGGTCTTTTGCCTATTTTGCAACAAAACACATAATCATTCTTTTTCAAAACTGAAACTTGATTTTCCTTGAACTCTCTTTCAGAGGTAAAGATGCATGAAGTAACACGAGAGACAGATGGATCTTCTTGAACTAAAAAGGTTATTGAGAAACAAACACATTTTCACTAGATACATATTCATGTTTTCTGGCAGAGAGGTAGAAGCAACTAAAACATAAGACAGGCACCAGTGTGCAGTGAAGCTCCTGTTAATTCAGATAAGGTCTATCTAATACTATTAGTCTGTAGTATGTAAAGATTATGTACCCTGAGCCACTCTCCTGAACATGAAATGGTTGATTAAACTTGATCAAAAGCAAGGAAGTATGATAGATCTATTTGGAATCTAACTATAGTAATTTTGCATTTCACAATACATTTCTAGTGAACTTTTTGTTCCATCAAAAAGTCACATTCTCCATAAAGTTTTATTCCCATGTTCGGGTCTCCAGAAATTTCTCTTAAAACCTTTGCATCCCAATTTATTTAATTTTTTAATGGTAGTTTCAGAATTAAAACAGCCTAACTAAATGTGGTATAATTAAAGGGAATATTTTATGGGTCAAAAGACAAAAAGCAAAATGTGTGAAGACTGTAGCAGATATGCTTTTATGCTTGGTGTAAAGATTAACAAAGATTCAGCAAGTGCAGTCAGAACAATGAATGTCAGGAAATATTCGCCACTTCATACACGTACACCATTGTCACTGAGTCAGAAATCTGTGAGTAATGACACCAATATATGCATCTTAAAAATGTATGGCATGAACACTCTTTCCTTTCCTTTTGCCTCACAGTTCCTGAAAGTGCAACTTCATTTTGAATTTGAATACCTTCCAATAAACTGCCTCCTCTGAGTGCAATATTATAATCCATCCTGTAAGGTACTACTGTGTGCAGTTCTGGAGCCTTCAGCACAGGAAGTACATGGAAGTGTTGGAGCGGGTCCAGAAGAGGGCCACAAAGATGATCAGGGGGCTGGAGCAGCTCTCCTATGAGGACAGGCTGAGAGAGTTGGGGCTCTGCAGCCTGGAGAAGAGAAGGCTTCCAGGAGACCTGATAGTAGCCTTCCAGTACCTGAAGGGGGCCTACAAGAAGGCTGGGGAGGGACTATTTACAAGGTCTTGCAACGACAGGACAAGGGGCAATGGGTTTAAACTGGCAGAGGGGAGATTTAGACTGGATGTCAGGAGGAAGTTCTTTCCAGTGAGGGTGGTGAGGCACTGGCACAGGTTGCCCAGGGAGGTTGTGGCTGCTCCCTCCCTGGAGGTGTTCAAGGCCAGGCTGGACAAGGCCTTGAGTGAGCTGTACTAGTGGGAGGTGTCCCTGCCTCTGGCAGGCGTTTGGAACTAGATGATCCTTGAGGTCACTTCCAACCTTACCATTTTATGATTCTATGATTCTATGATAGAGAATCAGGCTAAGCTCATTATGTGCCCTAGCTTGAAAAGTAACACTCTCTCCAAACTCTCCTGCTTGCTGTTTTTGCTTCTTGTTGCCAAACAGCTGTTCAGTGCATGCCCACCAAGCCCATTTTCATTGGAGAAATGGAAGACTAATTAATTGTCCAGACTCCCCTTGGCCATGTGCTTTCAATATGATTCCAACCAAGTCATGCACAGACACACCAACACACAAAGGAATTTCTGCCATGTAGGAGTCAGGGACTTCTCTGGGTTTGAGAATGTGAGCTGTAGAATCTTTGTGCTTCTGGTCTCTCCCCACACAATTGGAATTTGAAAACAAAGCCTTCCCCATTTCATGTGGAAACCAAAATTAAACAAAAAAAAAATAATCTAAGACCACAACACTTGAATATTGTAGTGATGCAAATTTGAATCAGCGTTAAATGCCTGAACGAAAAAATGTCTATGTAGGAAACAAAAGTATCGATATAAGGTTTGACAAGAATCCTGCCCCGTGGGGAACCTAGTTATTAAAATAAATGGATAAGAGTGGCAATTGGAGGCTCTCATCTCATATATATGCTCTGAGTTACTTTTCCAGCTCAGCTCCTGCGTTAGCAAGGTAGTGATCATTAGAATTCCTGTGGAATAAAAGTGAGGGATAGGTAAGAGTTTCTTTGCCCACATCAACCGCTTGGGTTATTTTCCTTAGGTAAATACCTTTTATAAGAACAGAAAACAAATGTGTAGAGGATATACAAAATGTGGATCTTTAGTAGCGTATGTGAAGCTAGCGTAAGGCTTTTTTTGCCCCACAAAGCCACAGGGAGAAAAGCAGCATAATCTCTGTGCAATAGATTTCTTCTTGCATGCATAGAGGAACTCAATTTTTTTCACTGTTAGGTGGTTAGTGAGTTTATTCACTGCTCAGAAGGGATTGGTTATGCCTTAGCATTAATTGGCTTGACTTTCATATATGGATTTCTCTGCTTTGAAATGTGCTTTTACTATCTGCTTGGGTTTCAGTCCACATTCTGTCATAAATAGAAGAAACTGAGTTGCATACTATTGATGTACTGCAATTTGCAGCAGTTCTAATACAGGTTACTACAAACCCCCACCAAATCTGTAAGCAGTGCAAGAAGGTAAATCATAGAATTGTGGAACAGTTTGGGTTGGAAGGGGCCTTTAAAGGTCATCTAGTTCAACTCCCCTGCAATGAGCAGGGACATTTTCAACTAGATCAGATTGTTGAACACCTTATTCCAGGAGACTTATGAATAAATCATTAGAACAGCAAATACATTGTTTACTGGCTAGCATCTTAAGGTATGCCTGGAGACTTTCAGTTTTGAGCTGTATATGGTAAGCACAAACAGCCACCAGTCAAACAGACCACTGTTCACTCAGAGAGGAGTCACTCAGCCATCCACGTCTCTGTTGGCCTCTGCTTGTAGTATGACTTACTCATGTTGCAATGTTAACTTCCAGATGTTGCAACTTGATGTAAATTGCACCACATTAAACATGTCCCAGTGAATTAACCACCTCATTTAATGCAAAAGGTTTTATTTTTTTAAAAAAATAATTAAATATTCATTACCAACATCTTTGAATGTAAGATGCTACAGTCATACATCAGTTGTTGGTTAGGGATAGTCCATCTGAGTTTATATTGACTCCTGCTTTCTATGTATGCTTCTCTGAAAGGAGAAATCCTTTCAGAAGTGATTCTTTGTATGCAGCCTGTCACACAGGTAGTGTCTGCTCTCTTAAGGCCTGTTAACATTTCTAAATAAAACTAATTAAAAAAAAACCCAAACAAACAAACCAAGAAAACCCAAAAATAACCCCACAGCCCCAAACAACAGGCTGAGCAGATTCACACATCAGATTTCACACTGCTTAACTGGCACCCTTCTCCTCTTACCTGGTTCACACTTTCCCAGCTCTCCAACTCCAAGATACATGCTCTGGAGAGGGCTGGTCATAAGCAGATTGAACCTGATCCTGTCCATACTCTTGATCACAGAATTAAGGTTCAGAAAGCTGGTCCTGTTCTATTTAGCAAAATAGACACAGCCTTAAGTAGTCTATATTTTTTTTTTCCCCTGGTAGAATAAAATAACTTGGAATGAATGTCTCTGAATGTTGTAGTCACAACAATTGTAGTCACAACCATGCCTTAAAGTGAGACATTTTGCATTCCTAAATACCCCTTGAAAAGTGAATTCTGAAATAAAAGGAACATGCATTTGAAACTGTTCTGCTATCAGGTGCCCAAAACACAATCTGGGCTGTTACCTGTAGGTCATCAGCCTATATGGACATTCATCCTACTTAGACAGTATGCTATTCAGTTTATTAAAGGTCATTTTTCATCCACTGCAATCTTGTGTAAACTGTCACTTCTCCAGAGCTTTGAAAAATGTGAGCATGCAAACTCCTAACTATACAGCAAGAACCAACCACTGTCTGACTGCTGATTTAAGGTCAAGCTAGGAGTTCCCTGTCATACTGTCAGAGATACCAGTTATCAGCAAACTCCCCAGTAATGGGTTCATTTGGGTATAAAGTAACACACACCTCAGTAACAAGAGATACTATGTGACTCTTTCAACATATTTACGTATATTCCAGTGCCATCAAGTACTGAAACACAAAAAAAAAGCTTTTGGAAGTAAGATAAGTAAAGTCTTTTCTCTACTATTTGAATATAAATTTAATTGCAGTGATGTCCGTAGCAGAAAGCAGGAGTAGAATCCTTACGTCCTGCACCTTCCTGATGTATTATTGCATTTCCCTTCTTGCTAGACTCCAATGCCCTACATCTGTCTTCCCTGAACCACCCTTTGTGCTAGTCAATTTTGCTCTAGTTTTATAGAGGACGTATTTAGTATGGTGACAATACCCTAAAACAGTTCTCTGTTACTCCTCTCCAGATCTTTATGTATGATGAGGATTTGTTTATTCCCTGCTTTAAAGTGTTTACTCAACAAGCAATAATGATTCTGCACTGCGAACCATCCATGCAATTTGTGGCACTTTAACAAGAACAATAATTCCCTTTCACAAAAAGGAAGAGTTCTGGCAGCATGGCTTAGCAAGGGAGATCATAATTTTGCAGCACAAACTGGCTGAAGAAGAATAGACCCATTTTGTGAATTTTTGTTTGAGAATTTATCAAAGTTTTCCATTAAAAAAAGTCAAATTAAGACAATCAATGGTAAACTTGTAGTACAGTCCTGGAATAGAGGCAAGTGTTGTGTTTATGGTATACAGCAGGGATATAAAAAAAATCTGTGTTTAGTCCTGTGAAAGAGACTCTGGATGCTGTTTTTCCTCTTCAGCTCCCAATGCCTTTACAGCTTCACACTTGAACAGGAGAATTGTGTTCAACTGTTTGTTCTAATGTGTATTTTAATTATTTAAAGAGCTCCAACAGGAGCAGTAAAATAAATCTGAAACTAAAAAATAGTAGTCTTTGTGGTCAATGTAACTTTCAATGCCCTTTGCAAACTGCGCTTTTGCTGCTGTAGTCCAGTAATATGATTGCTGTAAGGATATAATGCTGCTGCATATTCGGCTTGTCTGCAGTGTCCTTTTCAAGTGCTATTTATTCCTACTGATCATAGAATCATAGAATGGTATGGTTGGAAGGGACCTCAAGGATCATCTAGTTCCAACCCCCTGCCATAGGCAGGGACACCTCCCACTAGTACAGCTCACTCAAGGCCTCATCCAACCTGGCCTTGAACACCTCCAGGGAGGGAGCAGCCACAACCTCCCTGGGCAACCTGTGCCAGTGCCTCACCACCCTCACTGCAAAGAATTTCCTCCTAACATCCAGTCTAAATCTCCCCTCTGCCAGTTTAAACCCATTGCCCCTTGTCCTGTCGTTGCAAGACCTTGTAAATAGTCCCTCCCCAGCCTTCCTGTAGCTCCCCTTCAGATACTGGAAGACTACTATCAAGTCCCCTCGAAACCTTCTCTTCTCCAGGCTGCAGAGCCCCAACTCTCTCAGCCTGTCCTCATAGTAGAGCTGCTCCAGCCCTCTGATCATCCTCGTGGCCCTCCTCTGGACCCGCTCCAAATGATGATTCATGAAGTTGCAACATTACAGGTGCAGGACTTACATTTACCTTCATGATGTCTCTGCCAGTCCATTTCTCTAGCCACCAAGTTCCCTCAGAATGACAGTCCACTCCAGCTTGGAGTCATCCATGAATGTGCTACATGTGCATAGAATCATGGAATGTCATAGAATGTCATCCAGTCAGCTAGTTTGTTGTGGAAGATGTAGTAATTTAATCCCTGGCATCAAGCCCTGAAGAATGCCTCTTGCAGTGTGCTGCTGACTAAGCTTCTGAAGACCGACCTCCATGCTTTTAGCCAAATAATCCAATCATTCATAGTCCACCCATCCATTTCATACCTCCTCCATCTGGCTGTAAGGATTTCTAATTAACTGTATCAAGAACATAGTTACAATCAAGATAATCTACAGCTATGGCTCTCACTGGGCTAATCGTCTAACCAAAGAAGGTAATTAGGTTGGTCAGGGTCAGTTTGGCCTTGGTAAATCCACATTAGCTCTTCCCACTCACTTTCCTTTCCTGCATGTGATTGGAAGTAACATTTAGTATTTTCTCAGTTTTCTAATGAACCTAGATAAGGTTCACTCTTCTACAATTTCCTAGATCCTCTTTCTTAACATTTTTGAAACTGAGTAGGACATTCCTCTTTTTCAAGTCATCGAGAACATTCTACCAACATGACCTTTTAATTATGAGAGAGGAGTCTTCCAGTGGCATGCACCAACTTCCTCAATACCTTCAGATGCATCCCATCTAGGCCTGTGAGCTTCTGTGCTTCCAGTCTGCTTAAGTAGTTTCTAACCTGACCATCCTCTAGAACTGTTAATACCTCTCTCTCTCAACCTTTGCTGTTAGATAAAGGAATCAGATAAATTTGAGAGGAGGTTTTCCTAGTAAACGCCAAAGCAAAGAAGACATGGAACATCTTTGTGTTTCCTTTGGTACAAGATCATCCAATTTGTTCAGAAACATGCTCACATTGCATGCCCAGGTGATGTTTCCATATTTCTTATGGATAGCTTGACTCTGCTTCTACCTTTATAGAGTACATTTTTGTGTTCAGATACAGTCCAGAGTTCTCTGTGCAGCCTAGATGACTTCTCACTACATCCGCTCATTTTATTTTATTTTTTTCGCCTTCTGATTTAAAGAGAACATTCTTGATAGTCAGTCAATTCTCCTGGTTTCATTTGGCCTTCAACCTTTTATGAGATCCCTTCTAGTAGTTCTATGAATAAGCCCTTGAAGTCCAGAGTCTTGATTGCAATTCCTCTTGTTTAAGTCCATTGAGATATTTTTATGGTCACAGCAGCCAGCACTGCTTCCCATCCCGTATCAGTTCTTACATATTCAAGAGGGAAGACCAGCAGAGAATCAAAAATTCATGCTACATACTGCAGAGTTCTCACTATTTGTTCGTGGTCTGCTATGGTGTCCACTCAGAGGATGTCAGACTTGTTCAAGTCCGACAAAGAGAAGCAGGGCCTATAATCAGGGGACTCACATTATTTTAAGAAAGGCTTTGTTCACCCTCTGTTCTTGACTAGGCAGTCTATATCAGACTCCTACCTCCATGCCTCCCTTTGTGACTTCCCTTCTGGTCTCATAAACTCTTGACATGGTTTATCATTATTTAGACAGCAAAGATCTGTGCATCTAAACTGTTGTTTTGTGTAGATCACAACCCATCAGGGCGCTTTAGTCTTGGGGGCTATCCTACAACGTAGTGACAGAAACGCTGACTGAACAAGAAGCTTTGATGCATTGTTGCTACTGGGCGAATGAGTTTTCTTATGAGCCTCACCTGTTTCCTGCTCTAACATAGATCTGATCAGTCTGGTAATTGGTTTGGTAAAACCATATAGAAAGGTGACACTTTTATGATTCCCTCTATTTATGGAGTAACAATTAATTGCTGTAAAATCAGTCACTTTTTAGACAAGCAGATTCTACAATGGTTCTGCAAATGGTAGATGTTCTGATGAAGACTAGACGAATAAATTTTCTTATTCTTTAACTAGTGGAAATGTAACTTTTCTCAGTTGCTTTAAGATTCTGAAGTATCATTTAAAAGAGCATCTTAATCCACTGTTTGGCATTGCAAGCTTCACACATGGACCATCTGCCTCTTGTTTATCCTCTTCTCTCACGGACATTCTCTTTCATTCTCACCTCATATTAAATTTCTGGCTGAAGATATGCTGAACAGTTGGTCCAAACAGCAGAGCCACCTGATGTCTATTTGCAGGAAAAAAAACAACTAATCAACTGACAAGTCAATGACCAGATCTTTTCATTTTTTACATGCACTTCTGAGCAGTTACAGACACCAGTGTTGCCAAAAGCTCTGTACATAATACTGTATGAGAATAATGTCCCAATAAACTGAGAAAACACCTCATGACTTTGTCCTAAGTACTTTTGAGTATTACACCTATTATACACTTATTAATTGAAAAGACTGTATACAAACACTTCCTTCTTCATAACCTACAGATAATAACATTCTGCACCATCCAAAGAAAACAAAGATAATTTTATATATGGCATGATAATGCATCTGTACTCCCCAGTGTGCATACATATGCATAGCTGTAGCTTTGTGGAGTCTCTCTCAATAACAGTACAAAAGTGTGCTTTCATATGCCTGGTATATGAAGAAAGGCCTTGGGAAAGTATTTGCTCATAGCCACTTTAGAACACATCATGAATTTGTATGTAACATAAAGAAAAATGTTCAGAGGTTCCTAATGAGGCAGTACATAGAATATATATGTAGCAGTTTAAGACCTAATACTCTATTTTAGTTTTAAATTATAAACAAGAGTGAGGAACTTTCTGGACATTCTTTTGAATACAGAGTATTGGTTGTAAAAAGAATAATAATGATAAAGTCAATATCATTCATTGGTTTGCTAAGAGGGATAAAATAGCAATGTATAAACAATTTCTCACTCTTTGTTTACGTTACCTTCTACTTTCCACTGCTTCTCTGAGCATGACTGCATCCTAAGCTTGACTGACCAGATAACACGTGAGATCTTGCTGGTTTTCTGTCCGGTGGGAGAGAATAAGGTGGCATTGATCCCTTCTGGGCTTTCTTTGTCCGTGGAGGAGGATTGGATTTCTGTATTATTTCTAAATTGCATAGAATTGTAAATAGATACAAATATCTTTTGTATATATGCTTGTAAATTTAGCTTGCTGTAAAATACAGTTTTATCTTACTTCCAAGCCATCCGAAATGGTCTGGTAAACTTTATTTGGGGGTGGGAAGTTTCCAACCCACCACAACACAGAAGAAACTAGAACTTCAGTCCTAGCTCTGACAGGTGACTGCCTGCCTGCACAGTAAGTACTTCAACTATTAAGCTGAAAAAACACAGGGTAAGACTTGGGGACTGAGTTACTCTGTGAGGCTCAGAGCTAACATGAGGAGCCCTATAGCTGCCTTAGTTTACTAAATTAAACAGGTATTGCCACCTACTGGCTATATTGCAACAGTAATAGAACAAACGTGATTTCAAGCGCACAAAATCGACCACCTGTGTTTTCTTCATACAAAACTCGCAATACATGAATAACAGAATAATTAATAGTTTCTATCTTTTTTTTTTTCAGTGAGGAAATTATACTTAGTAGGATTTTCTCTATTTACAAGGTGTATCAGTAAAGCAAGTTTGTAAGTTTAGAGGTTTCATCACATAGTCATAGTTGGCTGTGCTTGAGGGTGTAATATTCATAAATGTAATTAGTATCCTGATCCACCTATACCCACGTCTTTTCCTAGACAAACTGTCTGAGGCAGGAAGACATTTTTCCGTTAGCGGGATAGATCCCAGTCACTGGTTGGGAGCAGGTACTAGAAATATCACAATTACACAGTATCACAGTATCACCAAGGTTGGAA
>VWZE01022144.1:919-18184 GCA_013396675.1 Eubucco bourcierii
TGAAGTCCAGGTAGAGCACATCCACAGGTGGGGTGTGGGTAGCCACATCTACCAGGTGGTCACCTCATCATAGAAGGAGATCAGGTTGTACATTTCTATATGTATATATACATATATATGTATACACATATATATATACACACACATAAATACACTCATACATAAATATATATATATTGCAATTTGTTTTCAGTCTCTCAGAGGAGAAAGAAAACCAAACTTGTAAATTGTACAGATTATATACCCAATAAAATTATGATGATGATCATTTTTGCACAATTGTATATTGTTACCTCTGTTGACTGCTTTCCACCAAGGTGCCAAAGGAAATAAAAAATTAAGCAGCACGGAATATAAAATAGTTTGTGTTGGGTTGGTTTTGTTTGTTTTGGTTGTTTTGGTTTTTTCCCTTCCAAGTCTTAGAGGTGGTTCATGTGCATACAAACCAGATTGTATTCTGAGCTGTAATATAGAAATGCTTCTCTGAGGAAGATACTAGAGCTGAATACCTGACAGCAGAACAAATCAGAGAACAGCATTAAAGCCGTGCAGATGAGGTGCTGCATGCAAATGTAGAAGCCCTGAATTAGTAATGTTGAAGGTCTAGCTAAAGGAGATGGTGTCTGTGTTAATGAATGCTTTAATGACATCTTACCAGTTTAAGTACTAATAAGTGCATAGGTGTAGCCTGATGGACTTCTGGAGTGTGCCCAGAGCAGGCCCACCAGGATGCTCAGAGGGCTGGAGCTACTCTGCTATGAGGACAGGCTGAGAGAGTTGGGGTTGTTCAGTTTGGAGAGGAGAAGGTTCCCAGGAGACCTTCCTCTGGCCTTCCAGTATCTGAAGTGGGCTACAAGAAAGCTGGGAAGGGACTTTATAGGGTGTCAGGTAGTGATAAGACTGGGAGGAATGGAACAAAACTAGAAGTGGGAATATTAAGACTGGATATTAGGAAGAAGTTCTTCACCATGAGGGTGGTGAGAGACTGGCACAGGTTGCGCAGGGAGGTGGTGGAAGCCTCATCCCTGGGGGTTTTTAAGGCTAGGCTGAATGTGGCTGTGGGCAATCTGCTCTAGTGTGAGGTGTATGAGAGGAGGGTTGAAGTTCAATGATCCTTGAGGTCCCTTCCAGCCCTGACAATTCTGTGATTCTGTGAAGTTCACAGAACCACAGAAATATGCAGGTTGGCAAAGCCCCTCAGGATCACCAAGTCCAACCTAGAAGCCTACTCTACAAGATTCACCATAGCCCTAAGCACCACATCCAAACCACGCTTAAACACATCCGGGATGGGTGACTTGACCACCTCCCTGGGCAGCTCATTCCAGTGCTTGAAAAGTTCAGTGACTGACTGAAAGCTGTTTGGCTTTACAAAAATGAGTAAATATTTGAATCTCCTCGTTGCCTGCTGCTCCATAAAGTGCCCTGTGAAAACAGCACCTGTGGTCTCAATGTGCAAGCTCCTGGTTTCACAGTAACCACAACCACAAGCAGCTCCCCACTGTCTATCAGCTATTCTTTTTCAAAATCTACATGAATACTAATTTAAGTTGCAGTGACAGGACTCCAAACAGTGCTCATGCTGAAAAAAAAATCCTCTAGCCACTTTGCACTTCAATGCTGTGACTTTCAATGGGCTTCTGGAGCCCCCAACACAGGAAGGACATGGAAGTGTTGGAGTGGGTCCAGAGGAGGCCACCAAGATGATCAGAGGGCTGCAGCAGCTCTGCTGTGAGGACAGGCTGAGAGAGTTGGGGCTCTGCAGCCTGGAGAAGAGAAGGCTTCCAGGAGACCTTAGAGTAGCCTTCCAGTATCTGAAGGGGGCCTACAGGAAGGTTGAGGACAGACTATTGACAAGGTCTGGCAATGACAGGACAAGGGCCAATGGGTTTGAACTGGCAGAGGGGAGATTAAAACTGGATGTTAGGAGGAAGTTGTTTGCAGTGAGGGTGGTGAGACACTGGCACAGGTTGCCCAGGGAGGTTGTGGCTGCTCCCTCCCTGGAGGTGTTCAAGGCCAGATTGGATGAGGTCTCAAGTGACCTGTACGAGTGGGAGGTGTCCCTGCCTATGGCAGGGGGTTGGAACTAGATGATCCTTGAGGTCCCTTCCAACCTTACCATTCTATGATTCTATGATTCTCTGCCACTCTGCTTCCTGTCCTCTTCATTTTGAGATGAACTTCCTAACCTAGGACAAGGATAACAGCGTCAGAAGAGGACTGGGACTCACTCTCAGGCCAGTTGTGAGTGGTTTTGCACGAAAGGGCACATCTGACCTGCTCTGTCCATTTCCAAATTACAGTGGTTAAAAGAATCATAGAATCATAGAGTGGGAAGGTTGGAAGGGACCTCAAAGATCATCCAGTTTCAACCCCCTGCTATAGGCAGGGACACCTCCCACTAGTGCACAGGTAACACCAATACTAACCTGGCATAAGGTGTTTCACCCTTGGCCTCACTCTCTCTGTTGTAGCTTTTTAGCTTGCAGCACTTGACCCAGACCATGCCAGACTCAGGACTGCAATTACAGGCTCAGAGTTTGTGTTGTGCCAGACTGACAAAAAAAACTGGAAAAGCAGCATTTAGGTTCAACCCCATCCTGTGCCCACAGCAGTAGGCTACTTGAGCCAGGAGCAGGGAAGTCCTCTCCTTTGTGGGCTAAAGGTGAGACTGCTGAAACAGCCAAGATGGATTCTGCTTCACTCTCCACAGCCCTCCTTACCAAAGCACCACGGTGCTGGATGCTGGGGTGAAAAGCAGCTGCCTCACAGGGTGTGGGGTTTGGCAGGCAGCATGGGAGGAGAAAGGTAGCTAAATGGCCCTGCTTATTGATCTCAAATGCAACATGTTCAACAAGGGAAAATGCACTGTGCATTTCAGAACCAGCTATCCTAAAGAAACTGGTTTCTGGCTTACACTACCTCATGTTCACAGGTTCACAGGATGTCAGAGGTTGGAAGAGAGCCAAAGAGATCACTGAGTCCAAGGAGACCTTATAGTAGCCTTCCAGTATCTGAAGGGGGCCTTCAGGAAGGCTGGGGAGGGACTGTTGACAAGGTCTTGCAATGACAGGACAAGGGGCATTAAGCAGAGTGTGTCCAGAAGATAAAGGGAGGTTCTCCTCCCCCCTCAGCTCTGCCCTGGTGAGGCCCCACCTGGAATATTGCATCAGGTCTTGGCTCCCCACTTCAAGAGGGATGGGGATCTTCTGGAGAGAGTCCAAGGGAGGGCTACAAAGATACTGGAGGGACTGCAGCACGGCCTGAGGAGGAGAGGTTGAGAGCCCTGGCTTAGTCTAGAGAGGAGAAGGCTCAGAGAGGATCTGAGCAAATATCTGAGGGCTGGAGGTCAGGAAGGAAGGGACAGGGACAGCCTCTGCTCACTTGTGCCCTGGCACAGGACAAGGGGCAAGGGATGGAAAATGCAGCACAGGAGATTCTATCTCAACATGAGGAAGAACTTCTTGCCTGTAAAGGCCCAGAGCCCTGGCACAGGCTGCCCAGAGAGGTTGTGAAGTCTCCCTCTCTGGAGCCTTTCCAGCCCTGTCTGGATGTGTTCCTGTGCAACCTGCCCTAGATTGTCTGGTCCTGCTCTGGCAGATGGGTTGGACTGGAAGCTTTCCAGAGGTCCTCTCCAACACCTAACATCCTGGGATCCTGTGAAGATCCAAGTGAGAAATAACACAAGCACGTCTGCCAGACCTGCACACAGCTTTCTCTAATGATCAATCCAAACAACTGTAGAAATCTACTTTAAATTGCTGATAAATACTGCAGGATTGCTTGCATTCCACAGCAAGAGTTTGTCATTACATTAAGCAGCAGCAGCAGCACCATAACCCAAATAACCGAAATAATCCTTTCCCTTCTAAGAGGAATCAATGGCGATAAACACTCCACTCTTAAAAACACAACTCACGCCTTTTATTGGCTCATTTTTCAGCTAATCTCAGGCCCTGGGCTCAGGGTATCACAGACTTCACTCATTTCATTTCACATGAAGACAACACCACAGGCATTAGGGTAGATTCGATGCGGCAAAATGCCACATGGTTGTTATATTGGAGGTAGAATCATAGAATCATAGAATGGTAAGGTTGGAAGGGACCTCAAGGATCATCTAGTTCCAACCCCCTGCCATAGGCAGGGACACCTCCCACTAGTACAGGTCACTCAAGGCCTCATCCAATCTGGCCTTGAACACCTCCAGGGAGGGAGCATCTACAACCTCCCTGGGCAACCTGTTCCAGTGCCTCACCACCCTCACTGTAAAGAACTTCCTCCTAACATCCAGTCTAAATCTCC
The DNA here is from genome assembly GCA_013396675.1 of Eubucco bourcierii. Classification (NCBI taxonomy): domain Eukaryota; kingdom Metazoa; phylum Chordata; class Aves; order Piciformes; family Ramphastidae; genus Eubucco; species Eubucco bourcierii. Next base: position 5,225 of record VWZE01022144.1, read on the forward strand.
CCTCTGCCAGTTTAAGCCCATTGCCCCTTGTCCTGTCATTGCAGGACCTTGTAAATAATCCTTCCCCAGCCTTCCTGTAGGCCCCCTTCGGATACTGGAAGGCTACTATCAGGTCCCCTCGAAGCCTTCTCTTCTCCAGGCTGCAGAGCCCCACCTCTCTCAGCCTGTCCTCATAGGAGAGCTGCTCCAGCCCTCTGATCATCTTTGTGGCCCTCCTCTGGACCCACTCCAACACTTCCATGTCCTTCCTAATCCTAGATCTCATGGAGATGGAGGTTGTTCATAGTTGTTATGCATTAACACAGGGATTTTGGGTTTTTTATGAGAAAGGGATGGGGGACATACACTCATATATATATATATATATGTGTGTGTGTGTCTTGCATATATATATGTATATATATATGTGTGTATGTGTATATATATGTGTGTGTATATGTGTGTGTGTCCCACATATGTATATCTATGCGTGTATATATATATATATGTGTATATGTATATGTATATGTATATGTATACCTATGTGTGTATATATATATATATGTGTATATGTATATGTATGTGTGTGTGTGTCCCGTATACGTATATGCATGTGCATGTGTATATATGTGTATGTGTGTCCCATATATGTAAATGTACATCTATGTGTGTCTATATATATGCGTGTGTCCCATATATGTATAGGCATGTGTGTGTCCCATATATGTATACGTATATGTATGTATATATGTATGTGTATGTGTATATATATATGTGTGTGTCCTGTATATGTATATGTATATGTATATGTATATGTATATGTATATGTATATGTATATGTGTATGTGTATGTGTATGTATGTGCGTGTGTATATATATGTGTGTGCCCCATAAATGTATAGGTATGTGTGTGTCCCATATATGTATATGTATATGTATATGTATGTGTATGTGTATGTGTATATATATATGTGTGTGTCCTGTATATGTATGTGTATATATATATGTGTGTCCCGTATATGTGTATGTATGTGTATATATATATGTGTGTGTGTGTGTGTGTCCTGTATATGTATATGTATGTGTGTGTGTATATATGTGTGTGTCCCGTATATATATATGTATATGTATATGTGTATATGTATGCGTATGTATATATATATATGTGTCCTGTATGTGTATATGCATATGTATATATATGTGTATATCCTGTATATGTATGTGTATATATATGTGTCCCGTATATGTATATGTGTATATATATGTGTGTGTCCTGTATATGTGTGTCCTGTATATGTATATATATATCTATATCTATATATATCTGTCCTGTATATGTATATGTATGTGTATGTGTATGTGTATGTGTATGTGTATATATATGTGTGTGTCTTGTATATGTATGTGTCCTGTATATGTATATGTATATATATATCTGTCCTGTATGTGTATGTGTATGTGTATGTGTATACATATGTGTGTGTGTCCCATATATGTACATGTATATGTACATGTATATGTATATGTATATGTATGTGTATGCGTATATATATGTGTGTGTGTCCCATATGTGTATATGTATATGTATATATAGATACAATATATAATACTGCAGCAAGAGCAGTGTGGGCAGCAGGGCAGGGGAGGGGAGGGGATTCTGCTCCTTTGCTCTGCTCTCCTCAGACCCCACCTGGAGTCCTGTGTACAGTTCTGGAGTCCCCAGCACAGGAAGGACATGGAAGTCTTGGAGCGGGTCCAGAGGAGGCCATCAAGATGCCCAGAGGGCTGCAGCAGCTCTGCTATGAAACAGGTCGTGAGAGGTGGGGCTCTACAGCCTGGAGAAGAGAAGGCTTCCAGGAGACCTTAGAGTAGCCTTCCAGGATCTGAAGGGCCCTACAGAAAGGCTGGGGAGGGACTATTGACGAAGTCTTGCAATGCCAGGACAAGGGGCAATGGGTTTGAAGTGGCAGAGGGGAGATTTAGACTGGATGTTAGGAAGAAGTTCTTTAGAGCAAGGGTGGTGAGAGACTGGCACAGGTTTCCCAGGGAGGTTGTGGCTGCTCCATCCCTGGAGGTCTTCAAGGCCAGGTTGGATGAGGCCTTGAGTGACCTGTGCTAGTGGGAGGTGTCCCTGCCTATGGCAGGGGGTTGGAACTGGATGATCCTTGAGGTCCCTTCCCACCTTACTATTCTATGATTCTATGATTCTATCTATGTGTGTGTGTGTGTGTATATGTGTGTGTGTGACACATATATGTATATATATGTGTATCTATATATGTGTGTGTATATGTGTGACACATAAATGTATATGTATATAAATGTGTATCATATATATGTGTGTGTGTATATGTGTGTGTGTGACACATATATGTATATGCATATAAATTTGTATCATATATATGTGTGTATATATATGTGTGTGTGTCCCATATATATATATTTAATATAGATATGTACGTGTGTATATATAAATGTATATGTGTGTATATATATGTATATGTATATATGTGTGTGTGTGTCCCATATATAGATAGATAGATAGATAGATAGATAGATAGATAGATAGATAGATAGATAGATAGATAGATAGATAGATGAAAAAACATTAATGAGAAGAGCTGCACTATGGGCAGTGATCCATTTGGCATGAGATTTAACAAAGCTGAGTGTTGGATTCTTACACTTCAGCCACAACAACCCCATGCAGTGCTACGAGCTGGGGACAGAGTGGCTGGAGAGCAGCCAGGCAGAGAGGGACCTGGGGGTGCTGACTTGCAGCTGAACGTGAGCCAGCAGTGTGCCCAGGTGGCCAAGAAGGCCAATGGCATCCTGGCCTGCATCAGGAACAGTGTGGCCAGCAGGACCAGGGGAAGTCCTTCTGCCCCTGTACTCTGCACTGGTCAGAGCCACACCTTGAGTCCTCTGTCCAGTTCTGGGCCACTCAGTTGAAGAAGGATGTTGAGGTGCTGGAAGATGTCCAGAGAAGGGCAGCAAGGCTGGGGAGGGGCCTGGAGCACAGCCCTGTGAGGAGAGGTTGAGGGAGCTGGGGGTGTGCAGCCTGCAGAAGAGGAGGCTCAGGGCAGACCTCTTTGCTCTCTACAGTTACCTGAAGGGAGGTTGTAGCCAGGTGGGGTTGGGCTCTTCTGCCAGGCACCCAGGGACAGAACAAGAGGACACAGCCTCAAGTTGTGCCAGGGCAGGTTCAGGGTGGGTGTTAGGAAGAAGTTCTTTGCAGAGTGATTGGCATTGGAATGGGCTGCCTGGGGAGTGGTGGAGTTCCCACCCCTGGAGGTGTTTAACAGGAGGCTGCATGAGGCACTTAGTGCCATGGGTTAGTTAATTAGAAGGTGTTGGGTGATAAGTTTGACTCAGTGATCATGCAGGTCTTTTCCAACCTGATTGATGCTGTGATTTACACCTGAAGAGCCTAACAAATATCTCACTGTTGCTCAGAGGGTTGGAGCAGTTCTGCTACAAGGACAGGTTGAGGGAGCTGAGTGTTCAGCCTGGACAAGAGAAGGCTCCAGGGAGACCTAAGAGCAATCTGACAGTTTCTGGAAGGGGCTACAAGCAGGTTGCAGAGAGACTGTTTGCAAAGGCCTGCAGGGGCAGACGAGGACAATGACTTCAAACTAGACCAAAGCTGATTTAAGACTGGATGTGAGGAACAAGTTCTGCACCATGCAGGTGATAGAACACTGAAACAGGTTGCCCAGGGAGGTCTTTGAAGCCCCATGCCTGGAGCTATTCAAGGTGAGGCTGGACAGGGCTGTGAGCAACCTGCTCTAGTTGAGGATGTCCCTGCTGAGTGCAGAGGGGGTTGGGCTGGATGAGTTTTGGAGGTCCCTTCCAACCCAGATCATTCTACGAGTCTGTGATCAAAGACTTAGGAGCTATGCAAAATGTCCTCTATGAGCTCTGCATTAAATAGAGTATGTTCTTTTTGTTTCACCAGAAGGACCTGAGGCATGCTGAGGAGGAGATCACATGGAAATTATTTAGACTGGATGTTAGGAAGAAGTTCTGCACCATGAAGGTGGTGGAATACTGGATTTAGATTGGATGTTAGGAACAGTTTCTGCAGTATGAGGTTGCTGAAACACTGGAACAGGTTGCCCAGGGAGGTGTTTGGGGCCCCATGCCTGGACCTATTCAAGGTGAGGCCTGACAGGGCTGTGGGCAACCTGATCTAGTTGAGGATGTCCCTGCTGAGTGCAGAGGGGGTTGGAAGGAACCTTTGGAGGTCCCTTCCAGCCCAGCCCATCCTGTGATGCTGCGACTCTGTGAATGTTTGCTTTTCTCTGCCACACTGTAAGAATGTACATCATACTGGTAGCTGCATGTTAACATTCCAATAATATTTTACAGCATGCAAACAAATAAACCCTGCACAGGTCCTGCTCACACCTGTGCACACACTGCCAAGCACCAGATGAAAAGGAACCAGCTTTTCACCTTCGGCTTGAAGCTGATGTTCTGACTTCGCCAAGCACGAGCTGCTCTGAGACACCAGACAGATGGGACAGGGAGATCTGAAGTGCTACAAATAAAATCTAAACCTGAACTTTTAAATATTCATCCCAAAGTACAAAGAGAGCAGTGGCTTTTGTGGGCTACAGATGGCTTGGAAATTCAGTGCAAACAAAAGGCCACTTTTTGAATACTCATAGCTGCTACGCCGTAATAGCTGGAGGCCCAAAACTCCAGGGGTTTGGCGCGATTCAACTATATCCTCTTACCTGCCAAATTTCATCAAAGCAACTTTGCTTTTGCCACCTTACAGAGATGAAAGAAACACGAGCAGTGTTGGGTTTTTAATGAAATGTGGGCAGCATAAGCTTGAACCCAAAAAAAGAATTACAATATGAATGGAAAGTGCAAGGTAAAGGGGAAAAAAAACCTCTCCTTTTTGTCACGCTGCCTGAAGTACCGCGGGAGGGGAAACCTGCACCTTCTATAGGTTGGAAGAGCAAACAAAAATATTTGATAGATGGAGATAAATGAAGGAAGCAAAATAAAACAACAAAAACAACAACAAAAATAAAAAGAGAGCATAATAAAAACCCCTGCCAGTCATAATCAATGAGGAGCTGCTGCCTGATTGCCAAGCGTGGCCTCGGGTCTCCGCCGAGAAGAGGCACGTGTTTCTTTGTAAGGCAGCGGGGCACGACCTCATCAATCAGAGATTATCCTGTGCATAATAGTTTATGGAAAGACCCCGCTCCCACCTCCTCATCTGCCTTCCAGAGAGAGGCAGGCACACACAAATACAGCTGGAAAGAGACCCAGCCCACGGAACGCTGCCGCTGGGGCCGTACGCTGCTGCATTCACACACAAACACAATGAGCGCTTTCGGATGCTCTTAGCTACCAGCAGACTCTAAAGTCTTTGGGTTTAGAGAGGATATTCTCCCACCTTCTGTATCTATTTGCCTCTACTCTGCCCTGAGGAGATTCCATCTTGAGTACTGCATTCAGTTCTGGGCTCCCCAGTTTAAGAGGGACAGAGAGCTGCTGGAGAGAGTTCAAGGGAGGGCTATGAGGACAATGAGGGGACTGAAGCACTGCCTGATGAGGAGAGGTTGAGGGACCAGGGGCTGCTTACTCTGGAGAAGATGAGACTAAGAGGGTATCTAATAAATGTTTATAAATATCTGAGGGATGGGGATCAGGAGGAGGCGGGACAGGTTCTGCTCACTTGCTCCCTGGAGTAGGACAAAGAGCAATGGATGGAAGCTGCAGCACAGGGGGTTCCACCTCAACACAAGGGGGAACTTCTTGACTGGAAGGGTCCCAGAGCACTAGAACAGGCTGCCCTGAGAGGTTGTGGAGTCTCCTTCTCTGGAGCCTTTCCAGCCCTGTCTGCATGTGTTCCTGTGTGCCCTGAGCTAGACTGTCTGGTCCTGCTCTGGCAGTGGGGGTTGGACTCAATGATCTCTTTGGGTCCTTTCCAACCACTGACATCCTGTGAGCCTGTGATCCTACAAGAACAAAACAAGGGGAGGCAAAATCCAGAAGAGAGGTGAAGCATCTGCAGTTTAGCAGGCAACACACAAGAGGCAGAGAGGACCCCTGAATTGCCAAGAGTCCTCCTAACGTTGAAGCCACAGAGCCACACAGTGCTGACTCACACAGTATCTGATGGGCCCTACAGGAAGGCTGGGGAGGGATTATTGACAAGGTCTGGGAATGCCAGGACAAGGGGCAATGGGTTTGAACTGGCAGAGGGGAGATTTAGAGTGGATGTTAGGAGGAAGTTGTTTGCAGTGAGGGTGGTGAGACACTGGCACAGGTTGCCCAGGGAGGTTGTGGAGCACAGAATCACCCAATGTGATCTTTGATCCCATTGGGTGATTCTGTGCTCCACAACCTCCCTGGAGGTGTTCAAGGCCATACTGGATGAGGTCTTCAGTGACCTGTGCTAGTGGGAGGTGTCCCTGCCTATGGCTGGGGGGTTGGGACTGGCTGAGCTTTGAGGTCCCTTCCAACCTAAATCATTCTATGATTTTGCAGGGAGGGATACAATACAGGGAGAGAGCCTGGTCAGCAGGAGTTATTAGGGAAGGGATGGTTGCCACAGCACTCTGGATGGGTAGCAGCAACCAGTACAGCCTTTGCCATGAGTAGAGAAAAGGATGTTGTGAAAAAATAAAGAGAAGATGATGCAAGTTGGAGCAAGAATTTCAATTGTTTCTAGCCAAGGCAGGGAAAGTGGCAACTTAAGGGGGGGGGATAAGTTTGCTGTTGTGGTCCAGTCAGAGTTGAGACTGAAAATTGATGAGGAGTGACTGAGGGAGCTGGGGATGGTTAGTGTGAAACAGAGGAGGCTGAGGGCAGAGCTCATTGCTGTCTGCAGCTACCTGAAGGGACATTGCGGAGAGGTTGCTGCTGGGCTCTGCTCACAGGGAATTGGAGACAGAACAAGGGGGAATGGCCTCAAGCTGAGACTGGGGAGGTTTAGATTGGACATTAGGAAAAAGTTTTTCCTGGAGAGAGTGGTCAGGGAGTGGAATGAGCTGCCCAGGGAGGTGGTGGAGTCACCCACCCTGGTTATGTTTAAGGGTGGTTTGGCTGCGGTGCTTGAGGCTATGGTTTAAGGTGAATCTTGTAGAGAAGGGTTCTAGGTTGGCCTTGGTGATGCTGAGGGGCTTTGGTAGCCTGGCTGTGGCTGTGATTCTGTGCATCCCTTGCACTGACTCTACAGTGGATAGGTTTGCAATTTATCTGCACATCTCACCCCAAATCTGATGGGGTTCTACATGATGCTTACAAGCCACAGATGCATTGCGGTTCGCACAACCCTGGCACACACCAGGCAGCAGACAGGTGCCCACACAGTTTGTTCACTGCTCCTGAGCCAGAGCAGCTTCCCACATCACAGGGGCTGGGAACTGCAGGACCTGATGAGGGCTGATGAAGCTGAACTGCATTTCAAACAGGGCAACGGCATGGCCACAGCCCTTTGCAATCCCTTCAGCAAAGATGCCGGATGCGGAGAGGTGTCCATGGGACACTGAGCCTGAAAGGCTGCCCACAGGTACAGCCCCCTTCGTTCACTATGAGGGTGCTGGAACACTGCAACAGGTTGCCCAGGGAGGTGCCTGGAGTCCACAGAATCACAAACAGGGTTTAGGGTTGGACATGGTGATCCTGAGTGGCTTTTCCAACCTGGATGTTTCTGTGATGCTGTGAAAAGCAGACCTGAGACTTTACTGGACGGAGGCAGAATCCTGCACCACAGGAATTGAGGAAAGATGACTTGGCAAAATTTGAGGAAGCACACCAGAGCAGAGCCTCCCTCTCAGCCACGTTCTGCTGCTGCTGCCAGATCTGGATCCATCAGAGGGCAAGCAGAGATTGCAGTCTGAAAGCACAGCTTGGCCTCTGCTTGCAGCTAAGACGTAAGAGAGAGAGATGAGCAGAGGTGAAAGGGCAGCAGCCTGTGGCACTCTGGCAGAAGGAAGAGTTTTTTCCAGTGACTCCACTGTCCTTTTGAGCCTAACTGCTTTCCAGGACAGCGTGTCCCAGCAGCATACTTAAATGTCCTCAGCACAGTGCAGTGTTCAGAGATAAAACCCAACAACTTTTCACAAGATCTGCCTCCTATAAAAACAACTTTATTGCCCTGGGCTTAATGTGTGAGTTAGTGAGAGATTATGGTTCAGCTTCTAGAGTCACTTCATGTAATGTGAGAAGAAATAAAGAAAAAAAAAGTCCACAGAGACCTCTTCTGTCAGTGCTCTAAAACACAAAGTTTAGTTTCAATCTACACTGCACTGTGGCAAGAGGCTATCAGCTACCTTCCTAAACACTCAGGCTCACTGTCAGCCCAGGCAAAGACAGACAACCTGACTTAATCTCCTCCTTGTAACTCACTGCACTGTGTCTCCTCCTTCTGAAGATAGAGAAACCCTAATTATTTTTTAATCTTTTATTAGAACGTTGGCAAAATCACTGCTACCCTGGCAGCACACAGACGTGGACATGTGTAGGTACAGGAGCTGCAGTGCCACAGGGCTCCTTCAGTGGAGAGTACTAAATGTCTCTCCAGGAGCAATGTACTTCTGGTTTCTCCTGCTCCCTTCCTGAAGGGAGCTACAGGAAGGCTGGGGAGGGACTGTTGACAAGGGGCAATGGGTTTGAACTGGCAGAGGGGAGACTGAAACTGGATGTCAGGAAGAAGTTGTTTGCAGTGAGGGTGGTGAGACACTGGCACAGGTTGCCCAGGGAGGTTGTGGAGCATAGAATCACCCAATGTGATCACAGATTGGGTGATTCTGTGCTCCACAACCTCCCTGGAGGTGTTCAAGGCCAGGTTGGATGAGGCCTTGAGTGAGCTGTACTAGAGGGAGGTGTCCCTGCCTATGGCAGGGGGTTGGAACCAGATGATCCTTGAGGTCCCTTCCAACTTTACCATTCTATCGTTCTGTGATTCTATGATTTAATGATTGTGTTATTCAATCATGCTCTGATTCTGTGATTCTATGATTCTGTGATTTAATGATTCTATGATTCGCTGATTCTATGATTCTGTGGTTCTGTGATTTAATGATTCTGTGATTCTCTGATTCTCTGATTCTGTGATTTAATGATTCTGTGATTCTGTGATTCTCTGATTCTATGATTCTCTGATTCTATGATTCTGTGATTTATTGATTCTGTGATTCTATGATTCTCTGATTCTGAGATTCTGTGATTCTATGATTCTGTGATTCTGTCATTCTGTTTCTATGACTATGATTCCATGATTCTATGACTCTGATTCTGCGATTCTGTGATTCGATGACACTATGATTCTATGATTCTGTGATTTAATGATTCTGTGATTCTATGATTCTCTGATTCTGAGATTCTGTGATTCTATGATTCTGTGATTCTGTCATTCTGTCATTCTGATTCTATGACTATGATTCCGTGATTCTATGACTCTGATTCTGCGATTCTGTGATTCGATGACACTATGATTCTATGATTCTGTGATTTAATGATTCTGTGATTCAATGATTCTGTGATTCTGTGATTCAATGATTCTCTGATTCAGTGATTCTGTGATTCTGTGATTCAATGATTCTGTGATTCTATGACTCTATGATTCTATGACTCTGTGATTCAATGATTCTGTGATTCTGTCCTGCTCCATGTGGTTGTTCTTCCCTGTACCATCACACCAAGCTTACAAAAAAACCCCCACAAAACCAGAACCACCTCTTATAAAATGCCCTGCAATTGGAGGAACTTAACTTTTTCCATCTTCACTTTTAAATCTGAGCAATGTTACAACTTGTAGCCAAACATCTCTCTAAAGATAATTACATGTGGCAAGACAGAGAAAAACTTAAAGGGGGAAAAAAAAATTAAAATATTTCTGTTCAGTGTGTGCCTGAATTCATTTACAGCTGTTGCTGCTTTAAACACTTGAGGCAGAATAAGTGGATGGCACTAAACAGCTTAGCTGCAATTATTACGGCATGTCTGAGGTATAATTTCCCCTGCGGTTTTGTTAGGCGCACAAAATTCATAATTCTGATTTGTGGCAGGTACTTATTACCCATCACAGGTGGAGATATGCAAATATTATTCTAGTAGGGCTTGAGCAGCCTTTATTTCAGCATTTGGCTATTAATGAGATTTGTGAGTCTGGTACTCTGGGGCCATTTAATTAATTAGATGGTGCAGATACAATATAAATTGTGTTTTGTTTTGTTCTTTTTTTTTCTTTTTCTTTTTGTAGTGTAGGCAATTCCAGGTTCTAGAAGATGGGGGGAAAAAAAATATGGCTAAATGAACTTAGGATGGACTGATTTATTCTTCTTATAGAATCATAGAGTCATAGAATGGTAAGGTTGGAAGAGACCTCAAAGATCATCTAGTTCCAACCCCCTGCCATAGGCAGGGACACCTTTCACTAGTACAGCTCACTCAAGGCCTCATCCAACCTGGCCTTGAACACCTCCAGGGAGATTGTGGAGCACAGAATCACCCATTGTGATCTTTGATCACATTGGGTGATTTTGTGCTCCACAATCTCCCTGGGCAACCTGTGCCAGTGTCTCACCACCCTCACTGCAAACAACTTCCTCCTAACATCCAGTTTCAATCTCCTCTCTGCCAGTTCAAACCCATTGCCCCTTGTCCTGGTATTGCAANGTGGAATCTGAGAAGAGTAGAGCAAAGGGTCAGAATCCCCTCCCTTGCCCTGCTGCCCACACTGCTCTTGCTGCAGCCCAGCACACAGTTGCTGTCTGGGCTGCACTCACACTGCAGGCTCATCTTGAGCTTTTCATCACCACACACCCCCAGGGCCTGTTCCTCAGGGCTGCTCTCAGCCATTCCCCACCCAGCCTGGAGTTGTGCTTGGCATTGTGCCTACCCAGGTGCAGGACCTTACACTTGGCCTTGTTGAATTTCTTGTTGGTTTTTTTTTTTCTTTGCCTTCACAGAAGCTTTGCATTGTCCAGCACTGTGGGAAAGAGGATGTTTTTTATTTGTCAGTGGTGTTAAGGATGTCTATCAGTTATCTATCTTAGAAAAATTGCTGGCATGCATCAAAACCTTACAGAGACTTTCTAGTGGCCCTCCAGGATCTAAAGGGAAGCCTTCCAGGAAGGTTGAGGAGGGACTATTGACAAGGTCTGGTAATGACAGGACAAGGAATGAGAGTTTAGTTAATTAAAAGAGTTAATAGAAGAGTTAGGTGATAGGTTGGACTCGATGATCTCAGAGGTCTTTTCCAAGCTGATTAATTCTGTCATTCTGTTCAGAGAGAGTGAAGCCAACTTAACCTGCAAGTTTTTGACAACATGCAGAACAGAGGCAAACTTACTTCAGCCTCATCTCTCACAGCCAGCAAACTGCTCACGGGGAAAAAAACCCAACAAACCAACAAACCAATCAGTTCTAGATTGCCACAGAAACAAACACAACAGAGTAATATTCTGCATTTCAACACCTTACATTAGATAAACCATACCCCATGGGCAGAACCTATAAAAGGCCTTTCCTGGAGAAGATGAACTCTAGAAAGTAGATTTAATTAAGCCTTTCCAAGAACTTCATAAAACTCCAGGCTCAGCAGCAGCGCCACACGCAGCACCTCCACACAGCCCAGAGCTAAGCAGTCCAACACAGAGGAGGAATTCTAGCACACAATACTTTTTTTTATTTATTTATTTCCCCCAGATATGCACACACAAACACATTATTAGCTCAATGCACAAATGAGACAATTACATTTAGTCCTGGTAACACAGAGAGCGTGGCCACTGTCCTAAGGCAGTTCCTGCCCTGCCGAGGGGCGCGCACTGCAGCAGGCAATTGATGCCTCTGAACGCTGAGAGAACTGTTGCCTGCTGATAGGTGATTATTAGCAGTAGTTTTTCAGAATAATGTAAGCAAGCAGCATTTTAGGCAGAGCATTTGCAGAGATAACAGAGCAAAATGCCTGTCTGAAGAACCTCTGTACTGCCTGAGGATGATGCTGCACAGGCATCGACTCCCATGCCGCAGCGAGCACTTCTTATTGCCATGCACCTGACAGATGAGCTCAAACCCACATGCAGAGAGCCAGGCAGGCAGCTGGTAAGAGTTGCAGGCACCTGAGACCATGTCCTTGTGCTAGGCAGTGTGGTAGGAACAGGAGGATGCTGGGACTTGCCAAGTGCTGATGGGGTCAGAGCCACATGGTGCCTTAGCCACTGAGGCACCTTCACGCAGCAGCACCAGAGATGAGCAGCAACAGATGCAGAATGTACCCAGGCAAAACATTAGCATGGCATTTCTGCACCCCTCTTTTCTACAAGAAGCACTGGTAATCATGCCAGGGTTGGGTAAGGGCTGCCTGGCCTTTTGCAGAGCACAGGAAATCATCCCAAAGCTGTATGCTGTGTGTACAGCCTGACCCTGGAGCAGAGGCAACGTCCAACAGAAAAAAACAACATTACCCTGGGTGAAAAATTCAACCCCAATGAACAGCCTAAACCAAAGGAGTTCCTCTCCTATGGAGACAGGCTGAGAGAGTTGGGTTTGTTCAGTCTAGAGAAGAGAAGGCTCTGGGGAGACCTTCTTGTGGCCTTCCAGTATCCGAAGGGGGCTACAAGAAAGCTGGGGAGGGACGTTTTAGGGTGTCAGGTAGTGATAAGACTGGGGAGGGGGGGTGTGGAACAAAGCTAGAAATGGGAATATTAAGATTGGATATTAGGAAGAAGTTCTTCAGCATGAGGATGGTGCCCCTTTACTCCTCTTTACTCCCCTTTACTCCCCCTTTACTCTGCTCTCAGACTCCACCTGCAGTCCTGTGTGCAGTTCTGGAGCTCTCAGCACAGGAAGGACATGGAAGTGTTGGAGAGGGTCTAGAGGAGGCCACCAAGATGATCAGAGGGTTGCAGTTGCTCTGCTGTGAGGACAGGCTGAGAGAGTTGGGGATCTGTAGCCTAGAGAAGAGAAGGTTTCCAGGAGACCTTAGAGTAAACTTCCAGGATC
>VWZE01022145.1:1164-30507 GCA_013396675.1 Eubucco bourcierii
AAGGCTTCCAGGAGATCTGATAGTAGCCTTCCAGTATCTGAAGGGGGCCTACAGGAAGGCTGGGGAGGGACTATTGACAAGGTCTTGGAATGACAGGACTAGGAGGAATGGGGTTTAAAGTGTAAAAGGGGAGATTCAAACTAGATGTTAGGAGGAAGTTGTTTGCAGTGAGGGTGGTGAGACACTGGCACAGGTTGCCCAGGGAGGTTGTGGCTGCTCCCTCCCTGGAGGTGTTCAAGGCCAGGCTGGATGAGGCCTTGAGTGAGCTGTGCTAGTGGGAGGTGTCTCTGCCTATGGCAGGGGGTTGGAACTAGACAGTCTTTGAGGTCTCTTCCAACCTAAACCATTCTGTGGTAATTCCAACAAACCCTTGATTTCTGACTGTGTCTCAGATTTCTCAGGTTCCCATGAGTACTTTTCTCTGTGCCAAAAATTCAAGGCTGGAAATACCTGAATTAAGTGTGAGAAACCTTTCCTAAGCTATTCTGATGCACTGTGGAAAGAGGAGATAAAACACATATCCATGGCCTCTGGGACTGTGCCACCCAATAACCTGCCAGTTCAGTGGCTGCCTGTAAGCCTTCCTGTGTCTGACCTACACATGAACACAAATGAATTCAGACACTCAGATCAGTATGGCATGAACATTTTCAACCTGCTCATTTGTGGAAGCTGCTGAGATTGCCCTAACTGTGTGCTAAGGTGCATACCACCTGTTTTATATCTATGATTACACCCTGTGTGTGCTGTATTCATTCCAGAGGATACAGTTTGTGTTGACCCTTTAGCAGTTATTTGCCTGTTTCTCTGGCTCCCAGTTATATTTTTTTCCCAACTGCACAGACCTGGAGATAAACTTGTTTGACCCTGGCAATCACAAACAGCTCAGAGTTGCTTTTCTGAAAATACACAGTATCTGCAGTTTATTTTTCAGTTTGGTATGAGAGGGCAGGGGGTGTTAAAGCACAGGCTTTTTCTCTTAGACGTGCAGCCCATGGATGACTTGGAGCAGAGAGTCTCTAGTCCTTCACCAGCCGGTAGATGTGATGCTGTGCACCGTGGTCACTAGTTGACACCTCAAAAACATATGCTATGCACAGCAATGTCTCCTGTGTGTCCCTGTTTGTCACAACCTAGACAGAAAAGGAGAAGAAGCTGTGATGGCAACTGCCGTTTCTCTGCTTATATATTCCAATACATTTAACACAGAGCACAAAGTGACTAAGAGGCAAAGAAGAGAGAAGCGTAGGTATGATATGCAGCTCGGTCACCACAACCACTCAGGCTTTGTGCCCACACACCCAAGCAAAGCACTTTCACAGCATTAGGGATACAATACAGTGAAGAGATGGGGAGGTAAGCAGAGTCCACTGTGGAGAAAAAGCTGTGACCACATCAGTGGAAGCAGGTCCTCTAGGTCCCCTACTCCTCAGCCTCTGCTGTGGCAGATTTCTACAGAAAGTGTTTCACAGAAAAGCCACTTTTTGCTCTGCTCATGGGTATCCTGTGGCAGATCCACTCCTGTTCATGTACATGTTGATGTATCACAGCCACAAACAGCTCCTTCCCTCCATCCCTTCCTGCTTCTTAGCAGTAGAAACAGACCACTAGGATTATAGAGTTCAGCTCACTTTACATGAGACAGGTTTGACTCCATTATACCTCCCATTCACAGACTGCAGGTGTCAGGAGGGCTGCTACACTTGTGCATTCTTAAAGAACCTCCTTGTTTTAACATTTCTATGTTATGGTCCCTCAGGAGCTTTAGCTTCTCCACAATGTGACTCTGCGTCAGCAGCACAGTGATGGAACAGCACTGTCCTAGTTTCAGGATCGTGTACTGCCGGAGCAGACTAAATGCTGCACTCCTAGCTCAGCTTCCCTCTCTCCCTTACTGCACAACTTTGCACAGTCTTGTCCTGTGAGTGTGAGTCACAGCTAAAGCTTCAAGCAGTTCTCTCTGCTGGAGGAGATACATTTTTATCAGCAGTAGCACCAAGCCAGCTTCAGAAGAACATACCAGCTGTACCAAAACCCAACTGTTCTTGTGAAAACAGAAAACAGCTGCCCTCAAACTTGCTTATTAATTTTAGCAGCCTGATTTTGGTCTATTCTGTTGCCTTTTCTTACATCACAATAAGGTGTGCAGCTGAACTAAGCTAACCCTTCTTTCTTCTGCAGGCTATGAGCTGTACATATCCAGGTGTGGTGAGACACCAGAGACTTTTCTGAAAAATGGGCTGTGAAATCTTAAGAGGGCTAGATCCAGAGCAATGTGCAAAGACAGATCATGCTTGTGAGATTAGGTCATGAAACAGTCTAGAAAAATTATAATTAGAAGCTGTTAGCAGGGACCGAGGACTAGCAGAAGGCTTTGCATTAAACATGGCAAATTTACAGCTCTCCCATGGAAAGCAGAGAGGTAAAAAGTGCTCAGCTCAGGACTGCAAGCCAATATGTCAAATGGTGTGGCAGCATCCAGAGGAGACATGCCTCTCTGAGAGGAGGTAAGGGAAGGACGTAGGATTACTCAAAACATAAAACCTCAGAGGAATTAAACTCTGTGACAACTCTTCTCATAAAGCTCACAGAAAGCACCTGCCTGCCTGAGGAATGAAACACACAGGAAGCAGTTACAGTGCTCCTCACAATAGATTACAGCATACAAGCTGTCCCTGTCCCCTTCAGGCTTCTTCTCATCTATAACATCTTACTTCTCTTTTCTCTCAGTTGCTAAAGATCTTAGTACAGACACGAAAGGCCTCCAACGCCCTGTGAGATACATTATTAACCTTGTATTTCATAGCTGAGGTACCTGAGCCACAGATTAGTGAAAAGAGTACAAAGTCCCACAAGATCTCCAGAGAACAGAATGAAGCCCACTTGATTTCTGTTCTTTCACACAGCCACTAGTATCTCTTCTGTTTAATCAGTCTCAGGTTTTCTGGGCAAAGATCTGTGATGAGTCTTGTAGACGTGAGCACAGAACTCAGCCCGTTAGGAAAATCCACCCCTAAAGCTGCCTTTGCCCCCTTCCCAAATGTAGGCTGCACCCAAGGCCTGGAAAGGGTCCTGGCAGACCACTGACACTAAGGGAAATTTAGTTGCTGTAGCCTTGTGGTACAGCCCTACCTGGAGGCTGTAGTGATTCACAGTGTCACAGAGCCTCAACCAACATGCCCCCTCCTTTACTTGCCTCAATATTCTTTCCAGGTTCAGAACGGCCCTGAGTAAACAACTACTTTTTTTTTTTCTTCCCTACCTGGTCAGTGAAGAACTCTTCCCATGATGAAATTCTACAGCCACTTAACAAGTACTCTTGGGGGGGTTTCATCTTGCAACAGAAGGGACCTTTAACTAATAGCGGAGTAAGTACTTCCTTCACTGATTTTTGCATCCTTTTCTTTCCTTTATCTCTTTACCTTGACAGTTCTCTTTTCTTTCCCTCTCTTACTTGTGTCTCTCAAATTCTTCTGCTGCTTCTCTGCATGAGTTACTGTTTCTAGAGCTTCATAAATGGTCTTGAAGTGCAACACATGTTCAGTTAGATTCTGAGCTGCAAAAGGCAATCTGCTTTGACTCACAAGTGAACTCCTGCATGGGGCTTCCATGCTCCAATGAAAACAGTTGAAATTCCCACCTGCAAAATAGTAAAGTTCTCCAGCACACTGTTCATCATGTACTTCTCAGGAAGGTGCTTGAGTTTATGAATGAAGTTGATCATGTACTCGCAGAGCGGGGAGCGGTGAATGCGGTAGGAGTAGTGTCCGTTTTCATAGCGTGCGTACTCTGTCTGCAAGGCAAAACACGAAAGGGGCGCGTGGGGCTAGCGCTGCCACACTGCCACCAACCACACCGAGGCATTCACAACAGAGAAAGGACAGCTGCATTTGCAAATCCTGCTACGAAGGGTAATGAGCTGGTTAAGCATTCCTCTACAGCACCTCTCGCCAATGTTAGTTTCCTTGAGCAGTCTAATTCCTTTGGCTTGATTTTTGTCCTTGGAATGCTGGGTTCAAGCCAGCTGCCAAGGAACTGTGAAAGACAACTCAAAGAAGCAGAGCGGTTTTCAGTCTGCATCTCTACCAGAAAAATGTTAAGTAGGAACAAACTGAAGGAGTACTTTAGTGAGACCAGGAAACTCCTGGGAGTGATGCTAATCATATACTCCGGATGCTTCAGAGCTGGAAAGGACAAAAGCCTTCTGGTACCTGTGAGAGAGAACATAGTATCTCTGCTCCTTCTTAGGAGAACCACTGAACTGTTTTGGTTGGAAACAACCTTTAAGATCTTTGAGTCCAGCTGTCATCTAACTCTATCAAAGGTGGTGCCAAACCATGCCCCTCAGCACCACATCTCTCTGCTTCTTTCAAACACCTCCAGGGATGGAGATTCAACCACCACCTCACTTGTTACTAGGGAGAAGAGACCAACACCCACCTGGCTCAAACCCCCTCTCAGGGACTGAGACTAAACAAACTCAGTTCCCTCAGCTTCTCCTGGTAAGACCTGAAAAGATCTACCCAAAGTTACACAGAGGTTATTTTGTCGTTATTAGCTCCTACATATTTTGTCTTCCTTTCAAGAGAATCTGGATGATATTATTTCCAGTCAATATACCCAGCCAAGAGACTGGATTATATTATTTCATAGCAGTCTTAAATGCCTGTTACCTCCTCTGATCCCAAGACCTTGGTCTCCTTTCCTGTGGACCACGACATCTATCTTTGGCCTATGTATCCCATCATGTCAATACAGAACTGGACTTGAGGAATGCTTATCATATGGATACATAAAGGTCCTGAGGAAGGAGGTAGCTTGAACTGACTGATGACATGAGAACAACTTGTGCTCTGCACACAGCTGCTCCTCCTGCAGCTCCTAGTGAAAGAGACCAGCAGGAAGCAGATGAGAGCAACTGTCTTAGCAGCCACATGTGGCAGCAGAAAGAACTTCAGTACCAGACATATGCATAATTATGCATTTTCACTGTTGCTTCAGCTTTGTGTACAAGCACTAAGATATGTCTCATAAAACTGTAAGACTAGAGTCTGTAAATTGCTATAGTCCATTAATTAATGGTTATAGTCTCTCAACAATCTGGTTAAGAACACTGATGGAAGGAAGATATGGCCTCCTTGTTCTCACTTTTGTGAACTACAAAAGAAGAGCCCAGGTTTCCTAGCTCTTCTTTGTTCTCAAAAAAAAAAAATCCAGAGAATCAGCAGAGATGAGAGTCTTCCATATTCACAAGTCACCAGAAACTGATATCAAAAGAAAGAACAGCAAACACTGCCAGACATTCAAAGAAGATGATAAGGCTGTGCTGCAGGCTGAAGCAATCTTAAACCTGCATGTCTCAGAAATTATCATCTACGACATCCACCTCTCTGACATGGCATATAGGCAGGATGCATACTCGAAGTGACAACACAGCAAACCAGGTGTCTGATCCCTACCTCCACTTTCTCCACCACCTGCTTTCCAAAGGAGCACACTTTGGTGGAACAGGTAATGACCATGTTTTCTGGGCTCTCGTACTGGCTAGAAACGCCATAGAAAGATCTGGATTCATCTTCAATATTGGTGTTCAAATCAGCCTGCCAAAAAAAAAGGGAGGGGGGTGAGGGTGGGAGGGGAAGGGGAGAAAAACAGGTGGTTATCAACTAAGGGTTGCAGTGTTTTATTACCATTGGCTTGCGCAGCTAAGACTGAAAGGTATTGGAGTATCTGAAGACTGTGCTCTAAAATCCAGTATCCATTTAGAAAATGGTGGTGGAGGTATGATACACATTGGGGAAATCTGGTGGAATACCCTCTCCACCTTAAAAGCACATAGAACAGCCTCTTGCCTTTGCTGAGTATTTAGCACAACTGGACAGTGCCAGGACAGCATGGACATCCACACAGCATGTGGAGAGACAGACAGCAAGATGCTGGAGAGACAGAGCAGTGCAACTGACAGGCTAGACTGGGCTGCCTCGCGAAGGAACAAAAATCATGGCACAGCAACTGTACAAAAGTTTTTGTACCCTGCACATCCAGGTAACAGGAAAGAAAGCAGAGTGCATGAGTGTGCAAGTCCACATATGCACTGGGTTCAGGCACATAAAGAATACAAGGGGAGGAGATGCAACATAAGGAATGCAGGATAACGATGGATTTGGCCCAGTTCCATCCCAATACAAATCCATCTCCATCAGCAGTCACAGTTTTCAAACGTGGATGCCTTGCTCTGGAACCCTGCTCCTAAAACTCCTGGTTATCTGAAGCTTCCACCAGGGGTCATTCAAACCCCACCTGGAGTCCTGTGTGCAGTTCTGGAGCCCTCAGCACAGGAAGGACATGGAAGCGTTGGAGTGGGTCCAGAGGAGGCCACCAAGCTGCTGCAGCAGCTCTGCTGTGAGGACAGGCTGAAAGAGTTGGGGCTCTGCAGCCTGGAGAAGAGAAGGCTTCAAGGAAACCTTATCTGAAGGGGGATACAGAAAGGCTGGGAGGGACTGTTGACAAGGTCTTGCAATGACAGGACAAGGGGCAATGGGTTTGAACTGGCAGAGGGGAGATTTAGACTGGATGTGAGGAGGAAGTTCTTTACAGTGAGGGTGGTGAGACACTGGCAGAGGTTGCCCAGGGAGGTTGTGGCTGCTCCCTCCCTGGAGGTGTTGAAGGCCAGGTTGGAGGAGTCCTTGAGTGAGCTGTACTAGTGGGAGGTGTCCCTGCCTATAGCAGGGGGTTGGAACTAGATGATCCTTGAGGTCCCCTCCAACCTTACTCTTCTATGATTCCATGATAATATATTTCTCTCAGTTCATACCAGCTGTGCACTCATTCCTTTGTGTTTTCCTAAGTTTGTCTTCTCTAGTATATTATATACTCAAGAGCAGCCTCCAGCTTCTCAGGAAATAGTCAAATAATGCTGGCAATTATTTCATTGGCAGGTTTGCTTCTCCTCAGAAGAAAGCTTCACATGACATTTTACCCAGCTGAACTTGTCCCTGACTTCTCTTAACAACTTATCCCTTTCTGCCCCCATAATTTTCTTGCCTCCTCACTGAGCTGAAGAGAGATTTGGGCACATGTGTTAAAATATACCAGTGAAACAAAATAGATTTAAAACTTTTTGGTTTAGAATCATTTTACATCGTTCACTTTTGCACCCCTGAGGTGGTAAACGAGACTTGGAAGCAAGAGCTGAAGGAAGATCAGAAGCCTTGGTGCTGACATGACCACCTAAAGAACTGGAATGCAGTTATGCTCCAGCAGCTTATCTACACTGCAATGGCATATGTGGGCAAATCCAGGCTAGCTTTACAAGGCACAGACCTAAACATTGTGGTGGGTTGAAATTACTCCCAAAATAAAATCACCAGACTAGCTCAGGAGGTTTGGAAGCAAGATGAAGCTACGTTAACAAGCAAGCTAAAATCTAAAATCATAAAACATAATGCCTATGTACACAATATATTTACAACTGAGAACCAACAAGGATCCCCCTTGGACAAGAGATAAAAAGGTGAAATAGTTCTCTCCCATGCCTTATAAAGGGAGAAAGGGAGAAATCAGAATGGTCCCCATGCTGCTATCTGCTTAGCCATAGCATGAGTGTCAGCCAAGGTCAGCAAAGCCGTGCATAGTGACCAGGCAGCAGCCAGAGCAAAGAATAGCAAAGGAAGAAAGGACAGCTTGTGCAGAACACTTCATCCTAATCCAGCAAGCAAATGGAATAATATGGACTTCTCTGGATTTTAATTTTGCACCCAGCCTCCTATTTGATTTACCTTTTAACCGTTTTTTCCCTATTTGATGTCTTTGGAATGTTTCTGTTTCTTGTTTAGAACTTGGAACCAGGTTAGTCTGTTAGTTTTAAACTACCACAAACATGGTTCTGATTGACAATGAATTATTATGGTTATGCTGAAGTAGTCCTTGCTATCAAATTGTCCCTGCTACAGTTATGCAGGTCTCTCTATACCACAAATGTGCAACACAAGCCCATGAGTGTTCCAGGCTTGAGGAAGAGTAGCTGGAAAGCTGCTCATCAGAGAATGGGCTGGGGGTGCTGACTGACAGCTGGCTGAATGAGAGCCAGCATGTGCCCAGGTGGCCAAGGAAGCCAACAGCAGGCTTGGGTCAGGAATAGTGTGGCCAGCAAGACGAGGGAAGAGATTACTCACCCTGTACTCAGCACTGGTGAGGCCACACCTTGAGTATTGGGTTCAGTTTTGAGGCACTCACTACAAGAAAGACATTGAGGTTGGTACATGTCCAGAGAAGGGCAACAAAGCTGGTGAAGGGTCTGGAGAACAGATCTTGTGAGGAGCAGTTGAGAGAACTGGGGCTGTTTAGTCTGGGGAAAAGGAGGCTGAGGGGAGACCTCCTCACCCCCTGCAACTACCTGAAAGGAGGTTGGAGCAATGTGAGTGTTGAGTACCCATCCCTGGAGGTGTTTAAAAATGCAGAGATGCAGTGCTGAGGGACATGGTTTAACACCAGATGTGGTGGTTAGGTAATGGCTGGACATGGTGATCTTAAATATTTTTATTCAATCAGAACAGTTCTATGATTCTACTCTGTTCTGGTTTAGCTTTTTAAGTTACCCTCTATCACACTCATTTACATGTCAATGCAACTGTATAATTCATTTGACCCACAGTCCAGCTGTCTGAATATAGGTGAATTCCTTCCCTTCTCCAAAAACCAGCTAGATCAAACAGTCCTTCACAATACTTCTCAGCTACTTCCCTTGGGGATGATAAACACAATATATGGACTCAATTCCACTTCTCAAAAAAACTGCCCAACTAGGTCAAAAGAACAAAGTGTCAAAGATCCAGAAACTTGGTTGGACCACGGCTACATAAACGCAGCAGAGTCATGCTGGCAAATTTAAAGTTACATTCTCCAAAACTCTCAATAGCAAATCAGAAAACAAGAGCAGTAATTTCAAGGCAAAGCAGAAAGGTGCTAGGTCCACTTAATGAAAAAAGCTTCATTAGCTCTAAGAAGCCACCCTAGGTGTCTCCACAATTTGGCAAGTCTCCCCCCAAAAGACCAGACTAGAATTTCACAGATAGTTAACATCCAATTAACCAACATTAAACTATTTGGCAGTAGGCAGAACTATGCTAATACTTCCTGAGTTAAGCAGTCACTGCCATTACATGCAATCAGGCTGCTCAAAGTTCTGGAGCATTGAAGCAATGGAGTCATATCGAACCCTCTGACAGGTGTACTGCACCTCTTACACCAAAGCATAGCCATACTATGGGCTAGGAATGTCAGAAGCATCTTAGGGTGGTCAGCCAACAAGAGCTATACAGGCACTTCCTTTCTTTGAAAATCTCAGCGCATAAACATAGAAAAGATCTAATTTCAGTAGCTCCAGGGAACGGCAGGGACAGCTACTAGAGAGCTCCAGATTGTGTTTGCAGGAGAACAGAGCTGCTGCCAACTCAGACAGATACTCTTAAAGTTACAGCTTACAGCTGCTGGTTCCTGGTTCCAACTTTCCTTTCACAGAAGTAGAGCTCCTAAGAGCATTTGCTCTTGGACTATTTGCAGCCAGCTTTAGTCATGTACACTGAAAATGGCAACGATTTACATGAATACATGAAACAAGACCAAAGAACCACTGAGGGGTGGAACTTGAACCTGTAAGCTTTCTGTGCTATAAAGAGGATTACCCCCTGAAGGACAACAAGGCAGAAAACTGAGGAAGAACTGTGTCATGTGCAATAACCCAATTAACTTCTCAGTGTCAACTGGACACTGAGGTAAATCACTAATGGACACAGTTACACTTGCCAGCATTGCACCAGAACAACACACACATAAGGGGAAGAACGACCCCATCTATCAAGTACAGCCTGGGAGCCAACCTGCTGGAGAGCACCTTTGGCAGTGCTGTGGGACAACAGGCTGACCATGAGCCAGCCAACCATGGCCAAGAAGGCAAATGGTATCCTGGGATGCATTAAGAAGAGTATGGCCAGTAGGTCAAGGGAGGTTCTCCTCCTGCTTCATCTTGCCCCAGTGAAGCTTCATCTGGAGTATTGCGTTCAGTTCTGGGCTCCCCAGTTCAAGGGAAACAAGAGAAAAAAAATGTGCAAAGATCACAAAAATCTCTGTCTTGTTGCCTGTCTCACAAGAGATGCCAAGAATAGAATGGACATGTAGACCAAATTACCATCTCCTCGCTCCCCAAGCAGTTTCTGCCAGGGCAAGATCGAAGGTCAGCAGGGCAGGGTGCAGAAGGGAATCTGCACTGCTGCTGTTTTGACTGGGTTTGCTTGGGACTAGAAAGAAACCAATTCCAGGACAGCAGTCTCCAACACACCCCTTCAGCCACTTCCACAAAAGTGTCATTCAGTTATTGGAAAGAAAACACTTAGTAATTTGACAGTAATTCTTCAAGGAGAAGAAACTGCTACATATATTCATCATTGTCAGGAAAGGTCTCTTAAGAAATTCCCCTCATCTACCTGTTAGCAGATGGCTGCTTTGGACAAAGAATTAACTGTCTTGGATTCCTGGTTTATCATTTTCCTTTTATCTTCAAGCCAGGCTCTCACAACTTCTGTAAACTCTAAGACACAAGTGCTAACACGCAAAGCTCTGGAAACGCCGATTCCCCGGCCTATTAATAACGATGCACACAGCAGAAGCTCGGGGGGAGAAGCAAGAAACAGGTGGTGGAGATAGGATTGCACTGGAAAAGAGCAGAGCTGGCACTGCCCATGTGTTGAGAGGTCAGTGTCTCACATTCACTGTCACAAGCCAGAATGCACTTGGCACACAGAGAAGCCACCCACATGTCACACACAATCTGCCAGTCCAAATCCAAGAGTTCATTGTACCAAACTCCTGATGCCAAAATCAAGGAGGAACTGCAAACATTGCTTATGTTTCCAGCTAAGCAACTTTTAGCTCCTGGCTGCTGTATAAATAACTTAAAGCATCACTGAGCAAACTGTCTCAGGTTGGGAACTATAAGGTTAAAAAAGTGTCCTCTGGGGACTAGAAGATTGATATTCCATCCCATCATTCTGCTATCTCTTCATAAGCTCACAGCAAGCCCAGCTTGTTCTCCTTTCCTCCCCCTCCAGCCTAATGCCGAGCAGGAGCTGCGTTATTGGCACAAACGTGTAAGGATAGGCCTGGTTTGGGGCCTCCAGAGGCTGTGCTTAAGCCTCTTGGATGGTAGAGGCATGGCGGGGAGGGGGGGGAGGATTGAAGCACCAGGGATGAAAGATTTAGTTTTGGGCTGGGGGAAAATTCAGGGGGTTTGCTTATGGATTCTGTGTCTGCTTTGTAATTTCTGTCTGTAACTCTCTCCAAATACAATTCTGTTTTTTCTCCAATTCGAGAGCTTCACTCTGTCAGCTCTTTAAACCCACGACAGCAAACACAGAATTGTTTTGGTTAAACCATTGAAACCAACTGTTATCTGACTCTACCGAGTCTGGTGCTAAACCTCCAGCACCACATCTCTGCAGTTTTTAACCACCTCCAGGGATGGGGGTTCCACCATGCCCTGCAAAGCCTGTTCCAGTGTTGGAGAATCTTTTCAGTCAAGAAGTTTCTTCTAATATCCAACCTAAATCTCTCTGGGTACAAATAGAGGCCCTCTCCCTCTCCACTTTTTACTAGGGAGAAGAGACCAACGTGAACCTTGCTCCAACTTCAGTCCAGGGAGCTGCAGAGAGTGAGAAGGTCTCCCCCCTCAGCCTTCTGTTGTTGACTGACTACACAGTCTCAATTCTCTCAGCCACTCCTTGCAAGACCTGTTCTCCAGACCCTTGGCCAGTTTTGTTGCCATTCTCTGGACTCACTCCAGCACCTCAAAGTTTTTTCTTGTGTGCTGGTTTGAGGCTAATTGGAATATTTTACATGTAAATAAAATTTTTAAAGGGCCTGAGACACCATTAGAAAAATGAAATCTTCAGACACTAGTCAAGAACAACTCTACAGATGACACAGCAAAAGATACATCTTGTTTCAGGCCAGAATGAGTGCCCTGTGCAGTCAAGGGAAGATCTCCAATGATGTTTGTAACTGTACTAAGTCGCCTGTACAGGAAAAATTTTTGGAAGACAGTAGTCTTCTAACGGATAGTGAGGCTGCTGCTTTTAAAGTAAGACCTTCATAGCAAATGAGTACCCTACAAAGGGTGCTTCCCTTACCCAGAATTTCACAAGGAAGAAGGCATTAGCTGGCCCCCTTTCAAACAGCTCCTTCAAGCCCCCTTTTTTCTCAGGGAACTTGTCATAGATCTGTCGGATATCCACTGCCTCGAGGTAGGGGTCATTGTAGCTGGGGCTTGACTGCCCAATGTGCACAAACAGGTGTTTGTTATACTGCAAGAAGAGAAAAACATGGAATTAGAAAACTGTTCAGTATGTACTGAACATTCATGGTTCTTCACAGAAGACTACTGGAAAACACTGAAGATTTGACAGCACTTTCTAGAACAGCAGAAGTATTAGCAGAAATATCTCTGCTGATACCAGCTCATGCTCTTTCTTTCCCATCAATACATCCACATTTCTTGCTTCTTCTGAAAAGTTAGTTCTGTTTTCCTACACTTGCTCCTAAATCATTGCCTCATTGCTGCCGCTGTGTAGCCTGAAATAACATGATATACAGTGTTACCTATCACTCAGTAAAGCATCAATGCTCCTGTCCTCTGAAGAACTGCCTGAAATTCCACGGTAAGGTACCAGCCAAATTCTCTCAACATTTCTGTCTCAGAGGAAACAGACCTGGCCCATCAGCAGTGTACATCTCAAGATGCAGTACCACAAGATTTAAGTGAGCCAGGCAAATTTTAGTACTTTTGTTTTACAGGTGGCACCATGAAAACACACTGATGCAAACTCATCCCAGTTGCCCTCAAATTTAAATTTCCAGTACACTAACAAAATACAAGGCTGCGTGTGAGTCTGCGCCTTCCGTCATTCTTGCCATCATCTCTTTCTGGGTCTATCCTCCAAGGTTGAATGGGACAGCTAGAATAGCTTGGCAGGGGTTGTGTGTCCCAGGTTGGGAACTATAAGGTTAAAAAGAGTCCTCTGGGGACTGGAAGATTGTTATTCAATCCCATCATTCTGCTATCTCTTCATAAGCTCACACCAAGCCCAGATTGTGCTCCTTTCCTTCCCCTCCAGCCTTGTGTCGGGCAGGAGTTGCGTTATCAGGACAAACATGTAAGGATAGGCCTGGTTTGGGGCCTCCAGAGGTTGTGCTTAGGCCTCTTGGATAGCAGAGGCATGGTGGGGGGCAGGATTGGAGCACTGGGGATGATAGATTTAGTTTTGGGTTGGTGGAAAATCCAGGAGGTTCACTTATGGATTCTGTATCTGCTTTGTAATTTCTGTCTGTAACTCTCTCTCCAAATGTAATTCTGTTTTGTTTCTCCAATTCACTTGAGAGCTTCACTCTGTTGGCTCTTTAAACCCACGACACTGTGTCACAATCTTACAACCTCTGTGCCTTGAGCCCTGGTTTGTGAATACCCACAGTTTTCAAAAGAGAGGCCAGAAGCACCTGGCACACAGTTGGCTATATCACTATGAGCAATTCTGCCCTCTAAGAGAAGGATATTTTGTGTTTCCCAAAGACAGATTTCTATTCTCAGTATATCAATGAAGCAACAGTATCCATACACATCCCAGGACGAACAGAAGCTACTTGAAGACCAAAAATCAATGAGGAGCACAAATTCTGTGTGTATCTTACTGTGTCTTGATCTTGTTGTTCCAAGAACGCAGAGAATTCTAACATCCAAAGTTTGGAGCTAGCAACCCTCCTTCCTTGCCAAGCTGGTGCTGATGGAGACTCAAACCCTAAGCACACGGGATTAATGTAACACAATTCAGAAAAAGAAAAGTTAAGAGCTTTCCAGCAGAGCAGCTCTTGCCAAAGCCAACTACATTTTCTTATGACTTTGACCATCATGCAAAACTATAACTCACAAGGTACCCACTCTACCTGCCATCTAAAGGGTTTGTCGGTTATCCTCTAAGACAGCCCTGTTGGCTGTGGTAATAATGTACAAGACAATCTACCTGGGTTTTCACACCACAGAAAACATAGTCAGCAACTTTAAGAGGCCCTTGACTGATCCCTAAAACAGCAACAAAATTAATTGTTTTAGTATCAGGGTGAAGTATTGCCATTAACGTGACCACTAACCTCTCCAAACGGGGGCACTGAGAAGGAAAAAAACTCCCTTGAGCTCCACTTAATGAGAAACTGGAAAGGTAATCATGATATGATGGAAAATAGTGGTCTAGTACGTGGAGTCCAGGAGAAGAACTGTAGATACTCAAACTTTTATTTTCTGCCGAGCCAGGAGGAATAGAAAGCCCAAATTTAAAACGAGAAAGACTTTTTTAAAAGTAAGAATGAAAAACCTTTGGCTCTCTCCACAGGTGATAAGGAAAAAAAAAAAATCACACAAAAGATAATTTTTGGTTCACCAAAATGTTTAAATAGGTAAAAATAAATATATACTGTATTAATTTTAAACCTTTAAAAATATTAACTGTTGTTGAAGTTGGAATAAAATCTCAAAGCAAGGAACTACATTTTCCTTACCTACCTGGTAAAGGAAGCGGAGCCTGTACAGCATAAGGTTGTTGAGAGAAAGGCTTCACGCTGCAGAAGTACAGGAAGATAGACAGTTAACAAAACCAAACCAAAGAAAACAACAAACAAAAAGCAAAACCCCAAACCAAACACTGCACCAAAACCCCAACCTAAATAAGCAAGGAGTTCTTGGAAAAACTAAAAAAGAAAAATAAGGTTTACAATATGTGGAAAAAAACTCTGGTCAGTTGGGAAGTGTGATGGTTTGGGAGTTCCCTGCCCCCCACACTTTGTAAAATGACCCAGACTAGAACTCAGCCAGCTGGAAGTTAAGGACTGAAGCTCTATTTACAGCTCAGCACAATGGACAAGCAGAGATAGACACTATGGACAGGAATAGTTACAGACATAGACAAGTTAAAGGGAATACAGAAATACAACTCCCCTCCCAGAAATCAGAGACCCCAGGAGGGGCTCCCAACCACCCTTCCACCTTCTCCCCACCCCTGTACCTTACCCCAAGGTTTGCCTTACACGCAAAGGTAAATTAGGAGGATGGGCCAGGGGGGTTAGAAGGAAAGTGGTTAGTGAGGTTACTCAGCAGAGAGAAGCCAGAAGCTAGACTGCCCCAGATGCTGTGCCCCAGAAACTGACTTAGATCTATGTTTTGAGTACTTATTCCTAAACATCTCAGCAAGCCTATGAATGAAGCAGACATCATAATTTCCTTTTCTCAGCCTATAATTTTCTCTATTAAAATATTCCAATTAGCCTCAAACCAGCACAGGAGGATTATAGAAATATTGTCACAGAATGTAGAGATGTGACAAGAAAGGCCAAAGCCCTCTTGGAACTGAGTCTTTGCAGGCAGGTAAAAGAAGAGGAGTTTTTTCAAATACATCAATGACAAAAGGAAGAGCAGGGAAGAGGTGGGCCCACTGCTGAATGATATGGGAGATACAGTGACAGAGGCTGCAGGGATGCCAGAGTTGCTGAATGTCTCCTTTGCCTCAGTCTTTACTGCTAAGAACAGCCCCCCGGACCACAGTCTCCAGAAGCCAGGGAGCAGAAATGGAGGGAGGAGGACACTCCACTAGTCAGTCAGGACTGGGTTAGAGATCCAACTGAAAACACACAAATCCATGGGCCCTAATGGGTTGCACCCAGAACTGTTGGTGAGCCTCTCTCCATCATTTTTGAAAAGCCATGGAGAACAGGAGAGGTGCCTGACGACTGGAAGAAAGCAAACGTCACTCCACTCTTCAAAAAAGGCAAGAAGGAAGACCCAGGGAGCTACAGACCTGTTAGCCTCACCTCCATCCCTGGAAGGGTGATGGAACAACTCATTCTGGAGGCCATTTCTGACCACACAGAAGAAAAGAAGGTCATCAGTCATAGCCAACAGGGATTTCTCATGGAGAGATCTTGCTTGGCTAACCTGATAGCCTTCTATGATACCATTACCAAATGGGTAGACAAAAGAAGAGCTGTGGTTGTCATACCCCTTGACTTCAGCAAGGCTTTTGGTACTGTCTCCTGTAACATCCTCATAGGTAAGCTCAGGAGATGTGGCATAGACAGTTGGTCTGTGTGATGAATCAAAACTTGGCTCCACAACTGGTTCCACGAGTTCAGAGAGTTGTTATCAGTGGCAGAGTCAGGTTGGAGGTCTGTGGCCAGTGCTGTTCCCCAGGGATCAGTACTGGGTCCAGTTTTGTTCAGTATCTTTATCAACAACTTGGATGAGGGCATTGGGTGCACCCTCAGCAAGTTCACTGAGGATACAAAAGCAGGGGGGTGGTTGACACCCCTCAGGCTGTGCTGCCATCCAAGGAGACCTGGACAGGCTGAGAGCTGGGTGAAGGCAAACCTCATGAAGTTCAATAAGGATGAGTGCAGGGTCCTGCATCTGGGGAGGAATAACAACAGGCACCAGTACAGGTTGGGGCTGCCCTGCTGGAAAGCAGCTCTGTGGAGAAAGACCTTGGAGTCCTGGTGGGCAGCAAGTCCTGCATGGGCCAGCAATGTGCCCTTGTGGCCAGGAGGCCCAATGGCATCCTGGGCTGCATGAAGTGTGTCCAGCAGGTCTAGGGAGGTTCTTCTCCCTCTCTACTCTGCCCCGGTGAGGCCACACCTGGAATATTGTGTCCAGTTTTGGGCTCTCTGGTTCAGGAGAGACAGAGACCTGCTGCAGAGAGTCCAGCAGAGAGCCTTGAGGATGACTGAAGGACTTGACCCTATGAAGAGAGACTGAGAGCCCTGGAGAAGACCAAGAGATCTGATCAATGTGTAGAAATATCTGAGGGGTGGGTGTCAAGTGCCTGAGGCCAATCTCTTTTCAGCAGTCTGCAGCAATAAGGAGCAATGAATACAAACTGGATACAAACACTGAAGGTTTTGGCTCAACATGAGGAGAAACTTCTTTACAGTAAGGGTGACAGAGCATTGGAGCAGGTTGCCCAGAGAGGTTGTGGAGTCTCCTTCCCTGGAGACTTTCAAAACCTGCCTCGATACATTCCCGTGTGAACTACCTTGGGTGATCCTGCCTTGGTGCAGAGGTTGTACTGTATGGAGGTCCCTTCCAACTTCTAAGGTTCTGTGATTTTGTAAATATTCTTGACCAACTGTTTGTGCAATTAGATCAAGTATTTCTGCTGAGGGAGAAAGTGTTGCAAGTGTATTTGAGAAATCAACTTTCTGTATGGCCAACAGCAGGTCATGGAGAAAGACTCAAAACCCAGTACAGGGCCAGGAATGGACTAAGATTCTCCTGTAGGTATTCAGTAGGTTCTCCCTGCATTAATACACTGGTGCCTTTCTCCTTTCCTTTCCAGATGTACACGCATGCAAGTGGATTCACTGGACCGAATGCCTCTCAGACTCTTAGGCCCAGATTCAGAGATTCCAAAGCAGCTCAGCTCCATTTTAATACCACAGTAAGAAAAATCAGCTTCTGGAGACATCATCTGACATCATGGATGGCAGATATTTCAAGCTTCTAAAAGAACCTCTCACACTGATGCTGCTTCCTTGCTCATTTTCAAGCTAAAGGCATAAAATTCCCCTTGCATCGGCTTCCATGCTTTCTCTCCATTTTTCTCCACAAGCTATTTTAGTAGTATCTCTTCCCTGATACGCTCCACAAACATTAGCAATGGCACCACAAGGTAGCAGGAACATAGGCTTGGGTGAAGAACAGAAACCTTTGCATCTGCTTGTCTTTGAATCGGGTTACATTGCTCCCATTAGGTTACAGAAGCGAGTCTCCATACAGACAAAGCAGCACAGAGGAGCAGTGGCTGGTGGAGCAAGGTTAACGCACACTGACACAACACTCTCAGACAACGACACCCAGAGCGATCACCGACCAACATCAAAGGTTCATCTCAGCACCTGGGCAGGAGAGTCCCAGAGAAAGCCCCTCAAAGGGCTGTCACAGGACAGATCAGATTAGATGTGAAACCAACCCAGTGAGACATCTTGGGGGTGAGTATGTGAGCTCAGGTTCTGGAGTTCCTTCCCCCACCCCCACAGGCTTGAATGGGGCAGAGCATATCGCCCCAGCAGATATATACATACATACACATATGTGTATATATACATATGGCAATTGGACACGTTATCTAGTAGGACCTTGAGGTGGACCTGGAGTCGGACCTTGAGGGGTATCTGGAAGAAGGGTGAGGAGAAAGTGCATGGTCCCCACTTTTGGACCGCCGCATCCTGCCTGCCTGCTGCAGGGACCTGCCTCTGCCACAAACCACTGCCGTGGGTGGGCACACTGCCGAGCAGCCNTGCCTGCCTGCTGCCGGACCCTGCGTCTGCCACAAACCACTGCCGTGGGTGGGCACACTGCCGAGCAGCCCGGCTCGGCCCTGCGCTGCCCCACACTCTGTGCCCATGGCAGCAGTGTCTCCAGTCGCGTTGGGCTCTGGCAGGTTTACTTGCATTGGATCCTGTGTCACGTTGATCCACCACTGGATTACAATCTGCAGTTCCAGATGCTGCCCCAAAGACACTGCCGCAAAGGAGCCAAGGGACCAGCTCCAAACTCCTACTCCACCGCCATGAGTAGCACAGGTGTTCCCTAGGGCTCCAGGCTGCCTTTATTTGTAAGTGGGGCAAAGCTGCTTTGTGGCAAACCTTTTCCTATTTTCTGATTTTCCTGAATTACTCAATTGCCTATAAGTATCCTTGTGAAGATCTTCCTGAGCGAATTAGAACCCAAACGTAACTGATTTGTATATAGTTTGTGGGCAGGGCTTTTCAGAAATAAAATAATTACATATTTCATAATTCCTGCCTCCTTAATTGCCACAACCAGTTCAAAGATTCTCTCATGACTCTCAGTTTGCCTTCAGTCACAGAGCTTAAGTCTCAGATCCACAGTCAGGAACCTGCCTGACAGCAAAGACTGCATTATCTTAGCATTTCATTAATACTGTAGCAGCTAATGATGCTCCTCAGGCAGCACTCAGCAAGTGCTGGAAGCACCTGAAAGCATCTGCTCTGGATGCTCACATGAAGGAATACTCACTCTTGAGACGATCCAGCTTGCCCTGGTAAAGCTCCTTGCCAAAACTGCAAGAGAACAACACAGAGGTAAAAGTCACCACTCTTAGGACAGAGGTGAAAACTAAGTCTTGCACCTTTGTGAGGAAGGAAACTGCAAGTTTACAAACTGTTACTGATGCGTCTGAGCTGTATCTTTTCCTTCTACACTCCTGGTTTCACCCCTGTGGAGGTGCTTACTGGTTTGTATTTTCTTTCTACACACTACTAGCAATGACATGCAAGCAACTGACCCAATAGTGGATTTTGATCTTAAATACTATGTATGCACTTTGTACCTCCATCTCTGAGGCTTTAATGATGCCTACTCTCTTGGAGGGACCATTTTGCCCAGGAAAGTTCCACAGTAATATTTTGGCAGAAACCAATGCTCAGGAAAAGTCAGCTAGGCCCAGCTCAAAGGTTAGGGCATGTGACAATCCTCCTCTCTTTAGGATTTTATCTAAGTGCCATCTATTCATTATCTAAGCACTCAGGAGGAGCTTGGAGTGATAAGATTGAGAAAAGGTCGGGATGGGCCAAATGGTTTTAATCCAACATGACCCTGAGCTAAACTTTCTCATGTGTCATTAAATTACTCCCCTGTAGTGAAACTCTACTGTTTTACACCAACGTGAGCAAAGAATCAGACCGAAACAATGCCGTAAGACAAGTTTGTTCCTCAAAGACAATGCCTTTTGGTCTGTTCTTCCTGCCCTTCTCAGGATTTCCTGAGCAGGTCCCACCACCTTTTCCAACAGTCAAATGTCTTAACCCCAACTCCACCAGGATGTTGATTCACTCACCCCAGAAACTGCAGGATAGGCTGGACGTGGGAGACCAGGCAAGGTCACTTTGCTGTGAAAGGCAGTTGCAGAGATAATTTGGGCAGATGACATTGTAGCCATACTCTGCATGGCTTTATCTTTGGCTGCCTGATCCTATGGGCAAAAGCAGAAATAGAAAACCACAAAATTATTACTATAATCAGCAAGTTACCTGGTCCAAGGCTGCATAGCCTGCATTCTCATCAGCTTCTTTGCAAGGAACAAGCATCTCCGAAAACCTGAGCAGCAAACTCACCAATAATAGTCCTAAGAACTCGTCAAAGCATCCACACCTTTCAGCCACTACTGTAACTTCAGATGTGACTAATCATTATTTCTGAGATGCTGGCATTACTGATTTAGCAACTATGAAACATTTATCCTTTCTCTCTGAAGGTTTTTAGCTGCACAGTTGGAATGTTTTACCCTGGAAAGTATAACCCTAACTAACTCCTGTGTTTCAGCCATCGCTAAGAATACTCAATGGGAAAGACTTTTGCTTATCAAAAAAAATCTTCTTTAGAACAAGCTCTGAGAAGGAGTTTATCACCATCACTGCAAAAAGATTACCTTGATTTGGGAATGCATCAGTCTCAGATAGAGCTGGCAATTTTATTCCCATCCCTGGGGAAACAGGAAATCTTAATAATCTCCCAAGATACATATGCAAGGACATTCCTTCTTCTATTTTAACAGGGCTGTGGAATTGCACACATTTTTATAGTTAGTGGTAGTGCAACAGCTTAAAAGACAGTTCAAAACAAATGGCATTCTTCATTTCTTCTTCCAAGGAACAAAACAGAAGCACCTTGCTACATTCTGCCTTTCTTCCCACACCCCCTACAATTAATCCTCATCCTTCAAACTGCATATCTATCTGTGACATTATAATTATAATGGCAATGCCACATATGAATTTACAGCTTGCAGGAACTGCTGGAAGAGGTAAGCTCTTCCGGAGCTTCAGGAATTCTCAATTCCCAATTGTATTAGTTGAGCTGCAGTAAGTTCTCACCCTTGGGTCTCCATTCTCTCTAACCTCTCCACTTCCTGTAAGGTTTTCTGAAGTTCAAAACTCTGCCATTCTGATGTGTCTTGCACAAAAACATTTGGAGGCACAACAGAAGTTCAAAGATAAACAGTCATGTTTAAGTGGAATGATGAGTAGGAACGGACAAAACCTACATACCTTCTTTTGTATAGTCTCTGTGACTTCTGTCAGTATCATTTCAGTGAATGGAAGGGGAACAGTCAAATTCCTGAGAAAATTCCTAAGACTCTCCAAAGCTATGGCAAAGTTCTCAGGATCCAGTTTAACTGAGGCTTTAGGGAATACTTTTAAGACTCAAGCACATTTTTTTAAGGCAAGAATTATTTTCCCTTTTTTGTGACATACCACAAGGACCACTTCCCAGTTGCCATTGCAGTAAAAGGACTTTTTTTTTTAACTTCCCTTTAGCTTCTCACTGGAAAAAAAAATGTATTAATCTACCTGAGTTTGTGGGAAAGATGGATTTACTTGTAGAAGTGTTAAAGAACCCTGAACAATTAAGAAAATATTAATATTTTTATCTATAAACCCTGTCATGTTTTTCAGTTTTAAATGCCTGACAGGCTGCTGGGAAATGCACATTTTTGTAGAAGACATCTTTCCTTTCAGGTAAAAATTCTGCACTGGGTTGTATAGTGTTTCCACCAAGAAAAACAAACCCCAGCACTGCTCCCACCACATCCCACTCCCTCCCTGGCAAAAAAAAAAAAAAAAAAAAAAAAAAAAAAAAAGGACACTNGAATTAAATTCTTTATCAAGCCTTTACAATGTTTGCATTGACAACACATCATAATAACATTAATAATAACAACAACACAATTTCCCCCTTTTTCCTTAGCACAGGTTATTTCTGTCAGCCACCCAGGACACGGAAAAGCACTGGCTCCTGAGAGCGGATATTTCTCCGAGCTTTACCCGACTGTCCCACCTTTGTTCTACACGCTGGGTACCCTTGGAGAAGACACCCCAATTGGTATGGAGACATCACCATCACAGCAATTGCTCTGAAAAATCAGCCTGCAGCTGCTCTGGTCTCTAGGATACCATTATGAAAACATGGCTTTGCTACAGAAAGCGAACAGCGATAGAGCTCTACCAGCAGGAACTTTGAAGCAGGACAAGCAGTTTCTGTGATTACATTTCCTCGCTCTTTGAAAATCACCAGAGAAAGCAAAGTAAATGAGTTGAATCAGTACTACAGACTTGCCTCTGCAGGCAGAAAGGAGCAGTCTGGTACTGGGGAATGGTTCGCTGCAGGCAGCTGGGCAGAGCTCACAGCATGGCCTGGGGTGGTGTAAAGGGACAACAACCAATGGCTCCATGAAGCTCCCTGAGACACCTTTGTTCCCCGAGAACAAAACTGGCCAACTGTACTAAGTGTACTAAGTGGAAGCAAGCTCAGCTGTCTGGCTTTTCAATCATGCCAAATCCCAGAGCTGTAACATGCAGGGAACGGAATCAAGGCTACAGATGCAAGCAGCAGTAAATCTTTTAACACCCCCTGCAGTTGTTGTTTCCCGCTCACTCTAACTCGACTCTCGAGCAGGCCTCCACCTGAACTGTCCACTTAACAGCACCACAGGTTTCAAGCTTAGGCAGCCCTACCCAGATGCACTGAATTAGGTAGTTGTGATTTGTGGCTCCTTCTCTTTGCCACACCAGCTGGAAACACAACGGGCTAATAACAGACACAAAGCCATTTCCTAAAACAGAGCTGGGGCTGGGATGTGGGGGGTGAAGTCACAACTTGCAGGTAATCACTGCTCTCAACAGAAATGCACACACTTTGACACTGGTCAAGATGGAATGCCAACAGCTTACTCACAGGGAGTATGCTTCTCTTAGGGCCCAGGGAAGTCATCCAGACAGTCAAGAGGAAGCATATACTGTCCACTCAACAGTCAGGACTGGAGTGAGCTGCCAAGATCCTAAGTATCACCTGAAGCTTGGAAGACCAAGGAAGCAACCACGCTTCCCTCCAGATCACTTACTGCCACACTACATCAGGAAGCCTGGCATGCTCCATTGTGCTCTGGCTGTCTCAGTGATATATAACAATGACTTCACCTCACATCCTGCTTAGTGAGCCCTTTCTAGATGGCTGATATTCTAACATGGGACACCTTTTGTGCAGTTGTCATGAAGGTCAAGTTTATGGGTGACATTTTTGTGAATCCAGTCTCAGGACACAAACTATCTCCCTGCTTCAAATGTGAGTGGAAACAAATGCCAAGAGCGTAGTCTCAGAACTCTTCCTACACAAAGAAAACCACGGATTTGTTCAAACATGTAGTCAACCACTTTCTCTCTCATTAGCCCAGGCCTCCCCAAATCAAGTCTGAATTAACAAGGAACAGAGTCTGTTTAGTTGGTACTGTTTTATCTGAGAAGATGCCATCTGGCTTTACAGGCTCCTTGCAACGATTAGGCCAACTAAGAACACTTTGTCAAGGACAACTCCCCTACCACTAGCAGAAGCACAACTATTACTGAAGCAACTGTAAGGCCACCTTTCCCCAAGGCCACCACAACACCAGGAGCTGACTACTAGCCAGCATTTAAGCAGCGTAAAATCCTTGCTCTCAGATGAACACTCTTCCCATACTCCCAAGTCTAAGGGTCTTTCAGACTTGAATGACCACAGCATAAACCAGAGGTAGGAATCAGACATATGAAATACAAAGTTATTGGTTATTTATTCTTTAAATAGAAATGCTTCAGATGTCAAAGAGCTAAAACAATAGAAGTGTTTTGCTAACATTTGCTGAGAAGTACCTTTTCCTCGCCAGTTTACTACCGTTCAGTAGCTAATCTGACCCCTTTTTAAGGTTATTCAAAGAGGGAATGGATGAGGGAATAGCTGGCTCAGAGGTCTTACTAAAATGCTAAAGGATATCCATCATACCTTGAGCTTGGCTTGGATCTCTCTAGCTTTCCGCCTTGCCAGGACCTGGATGTGACTAGATACCTGCAGTGAAAGACAAAATCCATCTTCATTGCATGAATCATAGAATCGTAGAATCAGCCATGGTTGTAAGGGACCACAAGCATCATCTAGTTCCAACCCCTGTGCCATGGGCAGGGACACACTAGAGGTGCACACTTGTAGCTGCTTGCAGAAATAAATATACTTTAGGCACCTTGTGCGGCAGGTAATGCGTTTGGGGGAGGGACAGGGGTGGGCAGAGGTAGCAATGACATGCTTTTCTGAACCTAAGTGTCAGGAAAGGAGGTGGGAGCCCCCCCAAAAAATGGGCTACCTGCAGCCTTTTCAAATTCAGATTTGTCAAGCCAGAGACCTCTAAAACTATAGAACCCATCCTTAAATCTAGAGACTGAGACTTCTATCTCTTGCTCCCCATTTTTGCCTCCTCCTGGGAGAAGGTCATATCCTAGAGTTCCTTATCCCTGCCTACTCTATAACGACTCTCAGAACTTCCACATGTTGGAAATGCATCATAGAATAAATAGGTTGGAAGGAACTTCTGGTAGTCGTTTACCAACTCCCTGTCCAAAGCACATCTGCATTTCCCAGGCATAGCCTGGACTCTCATTCCCTAATTGCAAAGATTAATTTTCACCTTGTGTGCCATCTCTCTGAGCTGAACAAAGACTCTTCACATAGAGGAAGAGTGTTCAGGTGTTCACTGAAATGTTCATCAGTAGACCAAAAAGAATAAAACCACACACTGTTGTGATGGTTTGGGAGTTCCCTGCCCCCCACACTTTGTGAAATCCCACAGACTAGAACTCAGCAGGCTGGAAGTTAAGGACTGAAGCTCTATTTACAGCTCAGCACAATGTACAAGCAGAGATAGACACTATAGACAGGAATAGTTACAGACATAGACAAGTTAAAGGGAATACAGCAACACAACTCCCCTCCCAGAAATCAGAGACCCCAGGAGGGGCTCCCAACCACCCTTCCACCTTCTCCCCACCCCTGTACCTTACCCCAGGATCTGGCTTACATGCAAGGTGAGTTTGGAGGACTGGCCAGTGGGGTTAGAAGGAAAGTGGTTAGTGAGGTTACTCAGCAGAGAGGAGGAAGCAAGAAGCTGCTAGATAGCCTGAGATGCTGCGCCCCAGAGAGTGACTCATCTATGTTTTGAGTACTTAAACATCTCAGCAAGCCTATGAGTGAAGCCACTGTTTCCTTTTCGCAGCCTATAGTATAATTTTCCTGTTAAAATATTCCAATTAGCCTCAAACCAGCACAGCTGTTTAACAGGAGAAAAATATGTGTCATGATATGGCTCAGGTGCCATGAGCACTACAATCCTACTGTAAAATGCCTGAGCTGGCTCTTCCCATCATTATTATTAACCAGTTGAGCACAACAACCTCTCTGCAGCAAAGCCAGAAGCCAAGTAGGAAACCAAGCAAGTAGGAGCAAGGAATTTGTTCTCTTAAGTCCTCATCATCTCTAGTAGTCCCAAGAAACTAATGTTTTTAGGGAAAAAAATTATACTTACCTGTTTCCTTGTGCGTGTTTTCCCTGTTCTCAGCTTAATATAGCGGGCAATCAGCTCATTTCGGCCTGGAACAGAAATGATGCAAATAAAAGCTTAGAAAGATATGGCCCCAGAGAAAAGAAGCACAATGGAATTACCCATATATAGAGATCAGCAGTGAGAGGATGCTCTGTCGTGCTGTTTTCATTCTTAGAAAGGTATTAGCTAGTTCATGTGGTACAGGTCTGAGTTTCAGAAGCAACACTTTGAAATGCAAATGCTGACTCCCAGTTTACACCTACATCTCTTACCATCAGTGACAAGAGGAGAATTAAGACGCGTCGCTTCGTAGTGACCTCCCCACAGCTGCAAATATGGGTTGAGAGTGCCAGTCAAAAGAAGAAAAAGAAAAGCCTCACCCTAAGACATTCCTGCTCAGCGGGAGTGAGGCTTAAACCAGGACAATGTCCAAGACTGCCTCTCCGCCAGATTCATGAAACAAAACCAATCCAGACATAGGGATAGAAAAGCATTTTACATGTACAGGTCTTCATCTTTTCCTAATGATGTAATTAGAGAAGCTCTCCATATTCCCTGGGAGAAGAATCAGGTCTGCAGACCCAGCTCCTCTAGACACAAATTAGGAATTATGTCTGTTCCAGAAACACAAGGCACAGGATGTAACCACTGGCCTCTCCACTTCCCATGGTTTCAGTATTAGCATGGTCTAGGAGAGTCTGATGGGAGAAGGTGATGTTAAACCATCTTCCATCTGGCTGCTTCTCCAACCAGTGCAACCATCCTCACAAGGCTGAGACCAATTACTAGTGACACATGCCCAAAACGTCTTTTCCTAAGTGCCAAGAATAATATTTATGGCTTTTCAAAAGCTGTATCTGTTGGATATGGATCCAAGTTGAAAGGTAAGAAACAACAAAATTGGTTTGAATCTTCTTTCATAGATGACAGCATATAGGTAATTTCAAGACAGTTTGACAGAGGTCAGAAGTGGGATATGTGTAGAACAAAATGAGGTGCTCAAACCATATAAATAAGCAAGAAGGAAAATTTAAATTAAGCAAAAAGACCCTTTGAAGGGCAAGGGGAACGAGTTACTGAAGAGAGGAAAAAAACAGCCTTGAGAAGAAGTGGATGTGGAAAATTTCAGACAAAATTTTAAATGGTGCACAAATATGGGTCAACCTTATAGGAATTTAGAATTTCAGAAGACACTGAAATTCATTGCTTCTTAACCCAAATGTTTGCTGCAGTGCAAATTAACTTTGTTGTGTTTCCATCAAAGTCAAGATGTGCAGTCTGACAGAGAACTATTGTGCTCCATCAGTAGAGTGATGCAGGGATAATCTGTGTGGGAGAATGCCACGGAAAAAGCCTTGTGACAGTCATAGTTGATTCCAGCCATCTCCAAGATGGGTGACAAAAGCAATCTATCAAAACCTCAACTAGTCAGATGCGCACAAGCTATCTTTGGTCAAATATATCTTGGAAAGGCCAATAGCCACTAGGGACAGGAGACCTCTGAAGAGAAACACAACAGGAACGGAAAAAAGGAGACATGTGAGGATGGTGCAGAAGAAGAAATGCAAGATACGTTAAAAAAAACACATTTGGAGAAAAAGAAGAAAAGGAGATGTGAGAGAGGACACTGCTGGGGACATAGCTGGAAAAGTACTCTTGAAAGAGGTGCTCCATAGCAGGAGTACACTTTGAGGCGACTGCAGCCTGGGGATGAACCATGCCAGGACAGGGACAACTCTGAAGGACTGCAGCCAATCAAGAACTCACATAAGAGCAGAGGAGCAGCAAGAAGCATGGGTAGGGGGGGTGGTGGGGGGGTGGTGTGTGGAAATCACAAAACTAAAAAGCAAGGACTGGCAGGATGAAACCTTCATACGGTAACCCAAATCTTCTGTACCACCCAGCACCTCAAAAGCAATTGGGAGTCCTGAAGATAATAAAACAAGGGAAGCTGGAACTAGGAAGCGAGGAGAGGAGGCAATAAACTGTAGTGAAGCCTGGGAATGTGAGAGGTGTTCCCATAGTGTAGGTTTAGCTGTCTTTGACAACATCAGCAAAACCTGCAAAGCTGTCTCAGGCAATGCACTTCACTGGAGAAGACTAGAGGGAGGGGAAACTATTGTAGAAACTGCACACATTAGAACCTGGTATAGGAATTCTCATGAGAGACATTATCTAGAGAGAACATCTAAATGTGGGTCCCCAAAAGTTCCAGTTTTAGCACTGCCACTTGCCAGCACCTCTTCTACAGTCTTCTTACAGAAGTCTGTCCCCACAGAGACTGAGAACACCAGAAAGGTGGCAGGGTATACTGAGCTAATAAAGATACTGGCAGCCAAACCATCAGATCACTCCTACAAAGATACTAGCACCACAGAGATTACTAAATATAGAACTATGCAAACTGCTGAGCCAAATCAACTGCAGCAAGAACATATTAAACTACCATGAATCATAAATGCAAGAGAAGCAAATCCTAAATGTCTTTCGGTTTTCCTACCAAGAGCTGGATGTGCCACGCAGCTGGAAGCTTGTAGGTTCACAGCCACTAGAAAGAATTTTTTTTTGTTTCACAGCCCTGGCTGCAGGGTCAGCAAGGACTGGCACTCCTCACTTGGCTGGAACAGGCAGAGCTGTCACAAGCTGTCAGACGGTTCATTTTTCAGAACCATGTAAAATGTCCCTCAGTAATCTGATCATATGTTGTGTTCTTAGAATAACTCCTGCTGAGGCCTGCCGTGGTCACCAGAATCTGCCAACAGTTGTGCCTCCTCTGTCAAAACCGCGCATTGGATTTCACGAAGGACTAGCCAACACACCAACTGCGGCACACCGCTCAAGAGCTCTTTTTTCCTCCTTGGAAGCACAGCATGAAAAAAAGAAGAGATCTTTTCTTATCTTTAACTCTTACTCCCAACAGATAAATTTCTGAGGGCATCAATTTGGCTCCCATTCTGTCTTCCTCCAAATGGCAACATTTTGCATTCAGTAGTTATACAGGAAGGCAGTGATAAGAGAAGTCTATCAAGACGCTTACTGATTCTCCATTCCACACCTGTGTCTGTTTCAATGTAAGAGAAGTGTCTGCCTGTAAGGAAGAGGGGGGAAAATTTAAATCGGAGGAATTCACACAGCCACAGCAAGCATTTCCCAGTCTTACCTTAAAGTTTTGAGTGACTTTCCGCTAGTATTGACATATTACTGCTTGTACAAGAGGCAGATGAAGCATCTCTTGAAGCCTTATACTTCCACACATCCTTGTTGCCAAAGACACAGAACTAAAAGCCTTTCTGCTGTGATAGATGACACTGAAGAACTCCAGGATTTCTGCAAAACCTTTTCAGGGGG
Source organism: Eubucco bourcierii (assembly GCA_013396675.1). NCBI lineage: Eukaryota > Metazoa > Chordata > Aves > Piciformes > Ramphastidae > Eubucco > Eubucco bourcierii. The sequence continues at coordinate 30,024 of VWZE01022145.1, forward strand.
AAACTGCATGAAAGTATCATATGTGCACAAGTCCATGGGGCCTGATGAGATCCACCCACGGGTCCTGAGGGCACTGGCAGATGAAGTTGCCAAACCACTGTGCATCATATTTGAAAAGTCATGGCAGAGTGGTGAAGTTCCTGCTGACTGGAGGAGGGCAAACATAACACCCATCTGCAAGAAGGGTAAAAAGAATGACCCTGGGAACTACAGAGCAGTCAGCCTCACCTCTGTGCCTGGCAAGAGCATGGAGCAGATCCTGCTGAAAGCTCTGCTAAGGCAAATGGAAAACAAAGCAGAGGTGATTGGTGGGAACCAGTAATGGCTGCACCAAGGGCAGATCTTTCCTGACAAATTTAGTGGCTTTTTATGATGAAGTCACAGCGACAGTGGACAAGGGAAGGGCAACTGATGGCATCTACCTGGACCTGAGTAAAGCATTTGACTCTGTCCCACATGACATCCTGGTCACCAAACTGGAAAA
>VWZE01022145.1:31256-50775 GCA_013396675.1 Eubucco bourcierii
TCCCTGGAGGTGTTCAAGGCCAGGTTGGATGAGGCCTTGAGTGAGCTGTCCTAGTGGGAGGTGTCCCTGCCTATGGCAGGGGTTTGGAACTGGATGATCCTTGAGGTCCCTTCCAACCTTACCATTCTAGGATTCTATGATCTACTTCTTGGTAGCAGTATCTTTTCTGTCCCCAAAGCAATCCTATGCACCTAACCGTGAAGCACAGCAAAGAAAACTACAGTGGCAACTACCCAGCTGTATCCAGCAAAAGGTTAATCAAAGAAAGGTGGAGGAAGCCATCTCAACTATCATTTCACACTCTTTGTGCCACTGACTCCTGGGAAGCAGCTGTCTCCTGAACTTTCTAAGCTTATCACAATCAACATAAACATAATGAACTATGTGCATCAGACAGCATGAAAAATAGAAGCAGACACAAGAAGGAATTGAAGAATGCCTCAGATGTGCATTAAATATTAGTGTCTCTAACATCACCAGAATGTCAAGGCAAAAGCAGGGTGTGCTATGTTCACATGTGTGCCTATGGAAACCACTGCCACGAGGGTCTTCCCTGATCCATAGCTCCCTGCACAACCTTATTTTCCATCTCTCACTCCACTGTTCCCTCCTCTCAGCTACACGAAATGCCTTCCTGAGCATTACCTTTTTCAGAAACAGGACTGCATGTGTCCAAAACAACATTTTTCCCTTTCTGATGGCTAATCAAGATGCACAGACACTCACTGATAGAACCCTTAATATTAGTTGTAATGCTATCTTTACTAGACTCTTCCTTCATTACAAACCACCTTTTCTCACCAAAGCCTTGTGTGATGGTTTGGGAGTTTCCCCCCAGCCCTGCTTTTTAAAATGACCCAGACTAGAACTCAGCCAGCTGGAAGTTAAGGACTGAAGCTCTGTTTACAGCTCAGCACAATGGACAAGCAGAGATAGACACTACAGACAGGAATAGTTACAGACATAGACAAGTTAAAGGCAATACAGAAACACAACTCCCCTCCCAGAAATCAGAGACCCCAGGAGGGGCTCCCAACCACCCTTCCACCTTCTCCCCACCCCTGTACCTTACCCCAGGATCTGGCTTACATGCAAGGTGAGTTTGGAGGACTGACCAGTGGGGTTAGAAGGAAAGTGGTTAGTCACGTTAGCAGAGAGGCCAGAAGCTCCCAGGGAGACAGAGACAAGACTCTCTGTGTGTCTTATCTATATTTATGTTCTTGTTCTTACACATCTCAGCAAACCTATGAGTGAAGCAGATGTCCCCACTGTTTTCTTTTCACAGCCTGTAATCTAATTATTTTCATAAAAATATTCCAATTAGCCCCAAACCAGCACACCTTGGTGAGAAAATTCTGCTAGCTTCCCAGTTTCCCAGACCAGCTTTTTCAAGGCAAGAGAAAATGCAGTACATAACCTTTCCTCCTCTGGCCTGGGTTCCCTTTATCATCATCCTATCTTCCTTGACTTTTGCCAATCATTAATGTTGCATCTTCCCTGGTTACTCAGCCTGCTTGCTCTCAACATCAAAAATCTCAACAAACCTGTTTGTGAAGTTTTGGACTTTGGCCTCTGTCTCCTATAGGTCCTTCTACGTCTCAGAATTTCTGAGACTTACAAAATACAGTGATGATTTTCAGCACCAAAACTCTTTCAAAGGCTCAATCCTTCCCTCTCTTTGTTTCAGCTCCTGTTTTTCCTAGTAATATCACTGCCACTGCTGAGGCTGTCCCCAGAAGTCACTAAGCATTTGGCAACAACCATCTCCCTACTCATGACTATCTTTACACCTCTCCTTGGGAACCCCCACTCTCACTCCCCCCACCATTAAACTCTACACTCTGATTTTTGCTCTTCACTGGTCTTCAGTCTTTGTTGGTACTTCCAAATCGAGCATACTGAGCAAGTAGTGCAGCATGGTGTCCTGTTTTTCCCGCTTATCTGGACCGTAACTGTGGGAAATCCCTGTGGGAAAGTAAAGCCCAACAGCAGTGGCCAATCTCAAGAGCAGTATGTTTATCTTTCATTAGGAGTTGGAGACAACTCTTTAAATAACATTAATAGCAAGAAAGTTCACTCTGAGAAGCTTCTTTAGAGGCTTGTTCTAACATCCCGTACTTTTATTTCTAACTTCTACAATGGATCCAGAGAACTATTCAGCAGGTAATAAAAGAACTATGATCATCACACCAGGATCACTTCTCATGAAAGAGACTACAGAAAAGCATACCTCATTTTACTGCACTGGTCTATACTATGAGTACCTCTTTCCCTCCACCCATGCAGACCCTCAGTACTTAATAGTCAGGTTGGAATTCCTATAGCTGTGATGGTTTGGGAGTTCCCCACCCCCCACACTTTGTAAAATCCCCCAGACTAGACTCAGCCAGCTGGAAGTTAAGGACTGAAGCTCTATTTACAGCTCAGCACAATGGACAAGCAGAGATAGACACAATAGACAGGAATAGTTACAGACATAGACAAGTTAAAGGGAATACAGAAACACAACTCCCCTCCCAGAAATCAGAGACCCCAGGAGGGGCTCCCAACCACCCTTCCACCTTCTCCCCACCCCTGTACCTTACCCCAAGGTTTGCCTTACGTGCAAGGTGAATTAGGATCAGCCAGGGGGGTTAGGAGAAAAGTGGTTAGTGAAGATTATTGGCACAGAGGAGCCAGGAGCTGCTAGACTGCCCGAGATGCTGTGCCCCTACAGACAGACTAACTTATTGAATGTTTTGAGTTCTTTTCCCAAACATCTCAGCAGGCCTATGAGTGCAGCAGACATCACCATGTGTTCCTTTCACAGCCTACAGTGTAATTTTCTCTATTAAAATATTCCAATTAGCCTCAAACCAGCACAACAGCACAGTTACACATATCAGAGAATTTTATGATCAGCTCTGAGAAAAGTTTCCTCACTCTGATAATTTATTCCATGTTTGAATTTGCTTGAGTAAAGGGATTTTGAGATAAAGACTCAAAGAAAGCTGAGCCAGAACAATCACATCCCTGAGAACATGATATCAAATCGATTAGCGCCACCATATCATCAGCTCTTCTGACACACCTGTCTTCATTAACAGACTCTGTAAATGCTGAGCTCCCTCCCTCTTCAGAAATGACAAAGAAGTTCAAGCTTTACTTGCTGGGCATAATGTGTGAGACAAACACCTCAAGTGGGGAAAGGGCAGTCAGGAGAACAGTCTGAGTCATAAAACTCAGTTGTCTCAAATACAAATGTGTCTAAATTCTGAAAAGACCCTTTGCTGGGAAGCTTAGTGTTTACTCCTCTCCTTTTCCACTCCATAACCTAAATTCCCAGCCAGAAAGGAAAAGTGCTATCTCCATTCAGAAACTTTTGTTTCCTGCTGGTCATTTTAAGACACTTCAAACAAGGTGCATGACTAAGGCACAACACTGTGAAGGTTTGGGGAAACTTTACTGCTTCCAAGCAAAGAACAGAGATAAAAGTCAGTCAGTGTAGTTACAGTAACAAATTTTTCATCAATGAAGCAACCTGAAGAAGTTCCCCTCTCCTCTGCTGTTCACTCCTTCTCCTCCCACAATATTCTATCAACTCCTGTGTGCAGCTGTACCAATTACACTGTCTGAAGGACTGACACACATCACTCTAATTACCAAAATTCAAAAGCAAGCCCCCTCGCCCCGCTTAGATTTTGTTGTTGGTTTTGGTTTTCCCAATCAGCATATTTTTAATTTGACTGATGAACTAGTCATATTGTGGCCACATAAACCTCACAACAGGGAGAACAGAGAAGGAATCAGAGCAGAACTGAAACCGGTTTTGACACCAGAGAAACTGTAGCCTGGAACTGTGCTCCACCTAACACAAACACAGACTGGTAAGGAAATGGGCATTGCATCAGTTTATCTAAAGGTTAGACAGAGCTCAAGTGCCTTCTAATTCCTGCCCAAAGACACACAGAGTTAGTCCTTGTAAAGATGAGCTTTTAGCAAGGTACAACAATGCATGCATGCAGCAATCCCCTCACCACAGCCTAATGGGGACCTCCAGGTTATGACACACTTCACCACCCCTCAGACTTTGATACAGTTTTTCAGTGCATAAATTGAATGTCCTCATGAGCTGTGTTTTCCCACATTATCACCTCAGGCCACAGAAACACAAGATAATCCATACAACAGCTACTCCTCTAAATACACACTAAGGGCTGCAACAGGAAGAGCTGGGACTTGTTTTGGTTCTTCCCTGAGCAAGACTGATGAGCAGCTTACAGAAATGGTTTTCATTCAGTTTGTCTGGGAAATCCCAAAATCCCACCAAAGCAGCTGGATACAGAAATGTGTCTTCCATATGCGGTGCAGTATATCAGATAACACATTAACTAGTCAATTACAACCCTACCTGGCAAAGCACATCAAGCCAACAGCTTTCAGTCTCTTAGGACACCCAAGAATGACCATGTTCCACATGCGGAAGCATACTTACTAAGTAAGCCCCAGGTTCAGAAAAACCATTGCAGGTAGCACTGAAACTGGTGCTTAACTGTAAAGACATACTCCAGTTCCCATGGGTCCAAGTTCTACATTGCACACCCACACATATGCTAAACTTTTCCTTATATCAATAAACCTCTTGCCTGCTTGTTTCAGTAACTTCCAATAGCCACTGGGTGTCTGAAAGCAACTCTCAACAGCACTTCAGTTATGTTACCTCAATGGGCAGCAAAAACTGCAGCACCTCTTCCTCCCCATTTCACAGTCAGCTGCCTCTACTGGCACCAGTAAGTACATTGTTTCTTCCAGATTCCTTGCCCAAGTGCTTATCTTGGGCACAGGCCCAGATGACAGGATGGCTAAGTACTCAAAGCTCCACAGAAAAATCAGAGCTAAAAGGGTTATGGGACATCCATGTGGTCACTTGCTGTGTGACCAGCACAAGAACTGAAGGCAGCAGCACAGCACCAGCACAGTTCTGAAGGCACCTGGCCTGGTGTGGGTTAATCATGTGCAGAGTTGTGACCGCTTCACTTGACAAGACTACACCAGGACACAGATGTGGTCAACTGACTTACAATTACAACAGCTTCAAGTGCCTAAAAACATAGGGATTGTCCTTGCAGTATACGAATGGCATTGTTCTTGCATTGTATGAACGGTACTGATGTTGTAAATGCAATGGGTGTACCTTCACCCAGCTTTAGTTTCTGACATCATAAATAAGTCATTGATCACTTTAAATCACCAAGCTCTAGCTTCAGCCTAAACAAATGGCTAACCACTGGTGAAAAAATGATTGCCTTTTTCTCCTAATTCCTCCTCACCAGATAGTTTCACATGTCCTTCAACTCACTAATCTCTCCATCTGGTTTTGTCAGAGCAGTTTGTTACTGGTCTAACAAGCCAAAACACATTAGCAAGGCCTCTGCTGGAAACTGAAGTCAGTCCAAAGAGTGAGAGCACAAAAGCAGGAGCAGAGCAGAGGGGATCAGGCAAACAAGAGTGGTGACTCCCATCTTTTCCTCTGCGGTGAGCTGTTAGGTCATCTCACTGTTTCTGAAGGAAAGATACTCTTGGTTTCGACACAGACATTTTACACCACCCTAGCACTAAGAAATATAGTTGTTAAGGTTGTCACTCTGTAAAAGGTGAAAAGGGAATACAGACAGAAAGTCTCAGCACAAATGAAGCTTCATAACCAGCACTGGTCTGCATAACAGCTAAATTTTGCCAAGCTTGTAAAATTCCTTAGCAGTGGCTTGTGATATTCCCAAACACACCTCCCTTGCCCTTTCTGCTCCTAATGTGAGCAATTCTCTTCTGTATTCTTTAAACACTGGTTCACCAATTGAGTTTACAGCCCGAGTCTGAAGGACAGCTGAGCAACCATAATTCAGGTAGCAGCAGAAGAGCAGGGACACGAGGGTGACAAAACTACTAAGGCTGCTGCAGTGATATCTAAAGAAGCACATGGAAATCGGTGAAAATCTAGGTGTTTCAACTGTGTTGTAGATGAAAGCTGCTGTATCTAGAATTGCCAAATCACTTTCCTCCAGTCTTAGCCATAACGGATCAGACCAGACAAGAACAGTTTGAGTACAACTGGTTTTGCCTCTGGGCACAGGAAAAGATGAGATCACTCTCAGGACTATTTTCTATGACTCTGCAACCAAAGATGACGATCCAGGGTTCATATGCTCAGGATCCCCATTTCGGACCACACACGCACATCTGTTTCCCTGTAATACTGGGAATGCTTGGAACCAAGGCTATGGCTACAGCACTTGCTAGTCAACAATTTAGGTCATTCCTCTCTGGCTATCTCATCAAGCACTGCTTACGCTCCTGTCACTCAAGTCTATAGACTCCAATCAAAGCTCCTGAAGATTTGCAGATTCTATACTAATAAGGCTCAAGAGGAAAGAGAAGTCATTTTCAAGGCATTTTACACGAAAAAGATTTAATGAAAACAATGTTAATTTCCTGTTCACGAAGTCAGAGGCAGAGCAAAACCATGCCTGTATATGTGCATGCAGTAAGCCTCAGAGAAGCTGTAGGAGTACCCAGAAGATGGGTCATAAGTTCAAGGTGACAGTAATGAGGAACAGCTGTTGGCTATGCACCATTCAGCAGCAGGTGTATCCAGGCCCCAGAGGTTTAAGTCAGCTCTGCCAGTGACCAACAGACTTAGAAGACCACCTGCTTGGGCACGAAGTGTACGCAGCCTTCCCAGCTTTGCTGCCCAGATCTTCGCCATACACAGACAATACAAGGCTTGTTACGGATTAGTTAATAAGCAACTGTTTAAACTGACAGACAAGTCCTAGTTCTCCTGTGCTCATTATCTGGATCCTACGTGCATGAAAACAGAGCCTCTTACTTCAGCTGTAATATTTTCCTTTTCAGATCAAGTTGCTTTCGTTCGCTTTGTGGCACCCCTCAGGGCACTGGAACCTCAAAGGTTTATGTTACCCTGTACTGATTGTGCTTAATGGATGTACAGGGATACTCTGATAAAGTTTTCTTAACTTACATTTCATACATGCCCTCCATGAATAAGGCATGCCCCTGAAAGAAGCTTCTGAAGCGAGTTCATATGCACGGTTTTGATTATCTGCCCTGCAGATATAATATTCACTTTTCCTATACCAGGTCTCCACACAATCTGTGCATTGACACTTGTCAGTTCCTTCTATGCATGTGAACCTCCTTGCCTGAGAAATGCTATCACCCCTCCCTACCCTATGTCTGAATAATCAGCAGAAGCCAAGTTCTAAGAAAACACTCCCACTTTTTTATCTCATGATTTGCTCTTTCAGTTTCAGACCTCAGAAAGGGCCCCTGTGTCCATCAATCTAACAAACTGATCACAAAAGCCTAAATAATATAAATCACAATACTAACAATTTTAACAAAATCTGGAAAGCCAGATTTGATCAATACCTAGTGCCAACTTTCTATTCCCTGGGTAAAATCATAGCACATCTAATCTAGGCTCCACCTCTCATTCACACAAACCAGCCACAGACACACACACACACACACACAGGTGCCATTCCTTGGAACTAGTTTTACACATACATTCCTTAGTGGTTTGATACAATTTTTAAAGGCCCCAACACCAGCACTTTCATTCTAACTCTACAATAGATACCTCAGCACTGAGAACCAGGCTGTCATGAAGCTTCTGTTGATATCCATCACTATATTCCTTTTTTCTCTCTCATTAATCCTAGTCATGCTCACGTTCCACATAAAGTCCCTCTCCCTCCTAAATGTTAACACCCTTCGAATATTTTTAGACTGTTATTATGTGTCCCCCTCACCCTCCACCTTTCAGTCACCACTTAGCCAAGCAATGTATATTTAGCTACTTTTAATCTTTCCTCCTAAATCAGTCTGTTCAACTTCTAGAGCTCAGTGTTAAGTCTGGTATGCTTGCTGCTCTTCTCAGAACTCACTCTGTGGTTTTGAGATCTTTCTGGCAATGCCTTTGCAAAAACCTGTCCAGAAAGTTTTACATGCACTTGCTTTGAAGAAAAAAGAAATGCATGGCAGTAGACATTATTCTCTTTTTTCATGTCTTTGCTTTGGCTTCCAGCTTTTTAATCTAATCTGAAATCTGAAATACATTTTGTATATTTAAGAGCAGATTAGCAACCGTAAATATTGTATCACAGTATCACAGTATCACCAAGGTTGGAAGAGACCTCAAAGCTCATCAAGTCCAAGCCATCACCACAGACCTCAAGACCAGACCATGGCACCAAGTGCCACGTCCAAATGTGCCTTGAACATCTCCAGGGACGCTGACTCCACCACCTCCCTGGGCAGCCCATTCCAGCAGTCAGTGACTCTCTCAGGCAAGAACTTTCTCCTCACCTCCAGCCTAAACTTCCCCTGGCACAGTTTGAGACTGTGTCCTCTTGTTCTGATGCTGCTTGCCTGAGAGAAGAAAGCAACCTCCTCCTGGCTACAACCACCCTTCAGGTAGTTGTAGACAGCAAGAAGGTCTCCCCTGAGCCTCCTCTTCTCCAGGCTAAACAATCCCAGCTCCCTCAGCCTCTCTCCATAGGGCTGTGCTCCAGGCCTCTCCCCAGCCTCATTGCCCTTCTCTGGACACATTCAAGTACCTCAATTGTGACCCAATTTTGAAAGAACAGTGTAGTAAAACAAGTTTAAAAAGCAAACAACACTAATTTTTCACAACACGACTGGAAAGGTGCAAAGTTATCCAGAAGCAGAATGGAGGCAAAACAATGACTTACAACAAGGGTGACAAATGAGATGGGAACCATCTCTCAAGTACATGGCAGATGTGTGAATACAGCTAGAAAGCATAAATCTGGCTTGCTAAACTCAATTAAGATGGCTGTATTATTTACATATACAAAAAAATTGGAAGTTGACCCTATATGACTACAGATCTACTCCATCTTGGCTAAATTATTAAATGCTTTGAATGTAGAAATTCAAGTCAGAGGAAGAGCTAAAAGGCTAAGGCAATGTTGCTAATGCAGGAAGCTACTTAAGCACAATGAAAGCTCTGTGACTGCAAACACGTATCGTGAGAAAAACATAGCCCTAAATAACACCCTCTGTTTTAAGCCTAACAGAGAAAAATAGGACTACAAAACTGCTAAAAGGAAAAAATATGTGCCCTTTGTTGAAAGAACAGAATAAAGCTCCCCCCACTCCCCCCCCAAAAAAGTAGCCACAATAATTTGGATAAATGTAATACACAATAAAGCAGCTAATCTATTTCTGTGTAGTCCTAAGTATGTTAAGGAAAGATGCCACAGCCAGTACCTACTAACTCTTAACTGCAACAGCAACCAGTTCCTTGGTTGGTTGGTATTTTGAAATTGGCAAATTCCTCAATGTTTAGAAACTGCTTGTAACTCCCAGAAAAAATGTCCTTTCTTCTCTTTGCACGGAAAAAATACTAGTCACGCTGACACAGATTTTAAAAATAAGAACCCTAAACTCATCAGAAGAGAGAAAAAAATAACAAAGTCCAGCAGAAGTTCAATACGCTGTAAATATCTCCAGTAATCTGCCTTTATCCAGCCTACAACAAATAACTAGAACCACACAAAAGCAAAGCTGAAAGCTGACTCAAGATCTGTTACTGAGCAACTTTCTCAAAACATCACACCTACCACCAGGAAAAGAAGAGGGAAGAGTCTGCATCCCAACTGTGAAGGTTTGGGAGTTCCCCACCCTCCACACTTTGTAAAATGACCCAGACTAGAACTCAGCCGGCTGGAAGTTAAGGACTGAAGCTCTATTTACAGCTCAGCACAATGTACAGCAGAGATATGTACACTATAGACAGAATATTTACAGAAATATACATGTTAAAGGTAATACAGCAACACAACTCCCCTCCCAGAAATCAGAGACCCCAGGAGGGGCTCCCAACCACCCTTCCACCTTCTCCCCACCCCTATACCTTGCCCCAAGGTTTGCCTTACACGCAAGGTAAATTAGGAGGATCAGCCAGGGGGGTTAGAAGAAAAGTGGTTAGTGAGGATTAATCAGCAGAAGAGCCAAGAGCCAGAAGCTGCTAGATCGCCCCAGCAGCTCCTGTTCCAGCAAGAGTCAGAGAGAGAGTTATCTAATGTTTTGGTTATTGCTCCCAAACAATTCTCCAGCAAGCGTATGAGTGCAGTAGACATCATGATGTTTTCCTTTCACAGCCTATAGTGTAATTTTCTCCATTAAAATATTCTAATTAGCCTCAAACCAGCACACCAACCCACAGCCCACAAATACTGTTATGTCTGTCTTCTATTGCTCATGGGAGACTCAATGCTGTTAACAAAATGATGAGATGAAGGGCTACTCTACAGTTCACCAAGTCACAATAACCATAGAATTGTTTTGGTTAGAAAAGACCTTTAAAGTTATTGAGTCCAACCATTCTCAAACTCCACCAAGTCTGGAGCTAAAACCATGTCCATCAGCACATCTCTGCACTTTTTAAACACCTCCCGAAATGGGGATTCAATCGCCTCCCTGGGGAGCCTGTTCCAAGGGTTGAGAACTCTTTCAGTGAAGAAGTCTCCTCCAATATCCAACCTAAATGTTCCCTGGTGCAACTGGAGGCCATTTCGTATCAAGTGAGGGCATAGGAACGGCAGGGCTATCGGCAGGGCTATCAAGTCCAAATTTTGCAATTACCTAGGCCACCCAGTTCATTGTCAACTTAGCACCTTTTTAGCACGTGCCAGTTCCTTTGACTGAAACATCATCAGGTGAATTGCTGAACTAGATATAGAAGAAAATGCTTGAAGGCTGACACCTTAGAGGTTTTCATACTTGTACTTCCTCCCCTCACGCAGAAGTGATGATGAACGGGGACAGGCAGTGTATGCTTTGTGCTTCTTCAAGCTTGTTTGCTTTTCAGTGTTACTTTTAGTGACCTTTTGAGGTTGGGAAAAACATGAACTCATAACATCTCCTTTTGAGATCAAGGCAATGCCCTGCAAATGTACCTAGTTAATTCAGAACAGGGATGGTAGGGGACACCTGTGACATGGTAATTTTCAGCATCAGACTGACCTTTTATGTGAGCTTGATTCATGTTGCAAGCTCAAGTCTTTGCAGTTTGCTGCCTGTTCCAAGTTTATCCTAGTAATATGGTTAACTACTTCTATTACTCAGCCTCTGAGCTTTGGACAGCTATTTTCTATCAGCTGTTTCAAAGCTTTGACTCACAGGTGGCACCAGCCTGGGAAACAGATGAGAGCTCCCAGCTGTCTGCCCTACCCCATTGAGCACAGAAATGGCCTTGCTGTTTATAAACTAGTTGCTAAACTACTGGGTGCTACAGAACAGCAATCTAACAAAGGACTGTCAGTTCCAGTTGCTCTTAAAAACCAAAGGTGCTCCAAGCCAGATGTTTGTGTAGCAGAAAGCAACACTAAACAGCTAGTTTCTCCCAAGCTCTTCCTCACTTGTAAATCCAGGCCCCATCAGTTTTGTCAAAGTAAATATCACACTGCTGATTAATATTGTTTTATTTCTCTGCCTCCAGTAGTTTTGGGACACCTGCTGTATTTAGCACCTCCACGCAATCACACAAAGCTTATTAAGCTTTTTCTATCTCCTTTTTCTAGATCAGTACTGAAGATGCTAGGAGATACTGACTTCTGTGACTGCTTATTTGATAGAAACACTAAAGGTACTATTTCTTCCATGAAAACACATAGTTAGAATACGTAGAAAACAGATTTGTAATACTGTATCCTCATAGTATTCTAGCAGGCCAGACCAGTAAGTTAATGGTGCCCTGGACTCACTGGTTCTAATGTCAACACAGCAATCAGGAGAAAAGATGGCATGTCATATCAGACAAGACATTTTTTTTTGTGTCTTAAGCAGGCAGTAAGCAGAGATGGCTCAAGAGGACAGCCTGAGCTTGAACCTGGAGCAGTGCTGTGATATGAGCTTAGGGAGTCGGGATGCTGCCCCCATGTCTAGGACAAAGGCAATTTAAAAAAGACAATTAAAGAAGGCATCAAGACACAGGTTGTCAAAGTGCAGAGAAAAGCTTGCCTGACTTCTGGCTGAAGTAGGAATCACATCCACTCAGCAATCAGCAGAGCAGTTTCTGAAGAGCTGTAAACAGCAAGCTGCCTCCGTGCCTCGGGCCCACATTCTGCACCATACACAGGCTGAAACACTTTTCTGTGCAATTCTAAATCTATCCAAACAGTGGAAGTTCTTCCACACATTCTCCACCATACATAGGCTGAAACACTTTTCTGTGCAATTCTAAATCTATTCAAACAGTGGAAGTTCCTCCACACATTCTCCACCATACATAGGCTGAAACACACTTTTCTGTGCTTCTAAATCTATTCAAACAGTGGAAGTTCTTCCACACATTCTCCACCATACATAGGCTGAAACACACTTTTCTGTGCAATTCTAAATCTATCCAAACAGTGGAAGTTCTTCCACACATTCTCCACCATACATAGGCTGAAACACTTTTCTGTGCAATTCTAAATCTATTCAAACAGTGGAAGTTCCTCCACACATTCTCCACCATACATAGGCTGAAACACTTTTCTGTGCAATTCTAAATCTATTCAAACAGTGGAAGTTCTTCCACACATTCTCCACCATACATAGGCTGAAACACTTTTCTGTGCAATTCTAAATCTATTCAAACAGTGGAAGCTCCTCCACACATTCTCCACCATACATACGCTGAAACACTTTTCTGTGCAATTCTAAATCTATCCAAACAGTGGAAGTTCCTCCACACATTCTCCACCACACATAGGCTGAAACACACTTTTCTGTGCAATTCTAAATCTATCCAAACAGTGGAAGCTCCTCCACACATTCTCCACCATATATAGGCTGAAACACACTTTTCTCTGCAATTCTAAATCTATCCAAACAGTGGAAGTTCATCCACACATTCTCCACCACACATAGCTTGAAACACACTTTTCTGTGCAATTCTAAATCTATCCAAACAATGGAAGTTCTTCACGTGGGCTTCATGCAATTCAGCTTGTGCAACATGTTTGCCAGTAAAAGCTACTAACTTTAACCTGGTAGCAGGTCACCTCACAACAGCTGAGAAGTATAGAACTTGCAGACAGCAAAGATACTGCAACCTGGAAAACCATGCCCAAAATGGTAGTACCACACAACCCACTCCTCAGTGTGAAAACAGTGAAATGGCTCCACTTTTGTAAGGGAAAAGGGGCACACAGAACCCCCTACACCAGTTGGTCCCTTGGTTCAATGAGCTCTGTACTAGCTGGTCACAGGACAGCTAAATGTCTCTCCATGGGAGGCAAGGCCAGCTCCACACAGACCTTGTTCTACTCTGTGAGGGAGTTCGTAAGCAGCCAAGATTAAATCACAAACTATATTTATTTTCTTCGCCTGGTCATATCTTTCTCTAGATCCCAGGCTGGATCCTGCTTCCTTGGCATGGATCCTGGAGACCAGTAAGCAAAGTAGGGCATAAATCAGTGCCTCAGTTTCTGTCAGAAGCACACTGAACCAACCACCCATGCTAGGAACAGGTGCACTAAAGGCAAGCAGGGACAGTGTCTCATTTGCAGTAGTGGAGGAGGGCTTACAGAAAAGCTGTTTGCTGCTCCTCTCAGAGGAGCCTAGACTAAACTTTTCACTCTGCAAGTGGGTCATTGACCTTCTGCAGCTCACCAGTCCAGTTAATTAGAGACTTTCCACTAAACATTAGTCCATTCCTAGCTCGGGCCCTAGCTAAGTGGTGTTGGTTTCTGTAGCACATTCTACTTCGCTCTTACTTCTTTTGTGGTCCGTTTCACTCTCCGCTTCCTTTCACTCCAAAGCTGAAGCATTTCAGTGACTGCACAGAATGCTTAGTAAATTAAGACAGTCTTAAAACACAACTAATTTTTCACCTGTGGTGAAAACTAGTGCTGCCTTCCAGCAGCAAGGAGCACATCACTAATCTCTGCCTTATAACTATGGACTGGATTCTCAATTAACATTTTAGTTTGACTAACATTTAAAGCAAGCATTGATTGCTCCTGAAGGAAGTAGTCCTACCCTTACCTCAACCACAACTGCTCTTTCCCACTCCCATAGCTCCTTAAGTACCAGCACAAACAACTGTGCAGCTGGGCAATGAAACAGCTCAGGGAAAATGTCCAAAACAGTTTGTGCCAGAAAGCTATATAAGAACACTGACACTTGCTGAGCGTCAGGATGACCAGCCTCACTCGAGGCATATTGCTCAGCACAGACACAATGTTTTATCTACCCACTAAAACCATCCATTGTAGATAAGGCTGTGCAAACAAGACACCACCTATGCTTAGTAAGAGCAATTTATTTCCTAGCTCAGGGAACAATGGTCTGATGGGTGGACAGAAACCTACAGAATGACTTGTGAAGTGCTCCACATGAAGCTTTAGGGCACAGTGGTTCCATAATGGGGTCTGCAAAGACACACAAATTCCACTTATAAACAAAGCACTGACCAGGTAGGAAGAGGGCTGCCTCTTGCAAGATCTTTGCTAGTACTTTGAGAAATAATTTTAAGAGGGTGGAACTTACAACCAAATAATGTGCACTGTCTTGCTTCACAGAAATATCAAGCAGCTTTTCCCAGTATTGAACTAGAAAATCCAGCCCAGATCAGCTCTCACTGTGGACAAAATCAAGTGAGACATTATAAATGTAGACCAGGTGAATAATCTAATTCAAAACCATGTCTAGCACATAAAGCCTGACTTCTGCTAAGCTGCAAACTGTCTTCAGGGCTGGGTATCTAACTACCTAGCTGAGAAGAACCCACACATGAAAGGCATTCATGGAAGGGCTATAGGAAGACAGACTATAAAAAAAGGGCAGAGAGAGGTGTTCGCTGCCCTTTGCAGTATCTGAGAAGCGTAGCTAGTTAACAAACCATAAGTGTTTTCACCATTCAGGGTGGTTTCATGGCCCGAGCTTCTGCCATTTAGCACCAGTGATGCTGCTGCAGTTCTACACCAATACTCCCCTCAAAAAGGCATCTGTAATCCATCCTAACATGTGAGGGTGAAAATCTCTACACGCTTTTCTAAACAGAACTTAAAGCAACCAACTGCATCAACCTGAGAACGTCTGAGGGAGGCGTTTGGGACATCATTTGGTACAAGTCGAGTGGCCTGCACAAGGCAGGCTACCTGAAGGGCTGTGATGTGCCCTTTATTTCTCCTTACCATACATCTTGCCTTCATCTGACAAGATAATCTTCCGCCGCCCACATGGTGGGTAGATTGCTAGCGCTTCCTGGAAGCTCTGCTCAATGTCCGGACTCCACACGCCCTCGGCATCATTGTCAATGGGTTTGTCCAAGGCCTCACTGCCCCCTGAGTCGTTGCTCCCCTCAGGGGAGGTGGGAGAACTCCACTCGTTGGAGGTAATGGTGCCAGCTAGAAACTCCAAGGTTACACGCAGAGAAGCAGACTCAGGACCTGTGATGACAAACACACAGCATATGTCAGTTAAGAGATCCAGCCTTCTTTCTAGGAAAACGAGGAGATAATGAAGACAACACTCCAAGATCACAATGCCTTAGTGAGGTTTTACTTGAAACTTACTCAGCCTTCATTCATAGCTAAGATTAAAAACTCTTCTACAAATCCTTTTGATAAAACAGCCTGGGTCATGAATTCTTCATCGCTTTCCAGTTCTCTTCCTGCCCATGTCTGCAGACTAATTTCCTTTTCCTGCTGTCCTCATCTGTGTAACTGACATTTAACTCTCTGAAGCAGGCACATGGGGATTCAGTCCATGTGAAAGGCTACACAAACTAAAACAGTGGTGAATTATCTAGTCTGCACTGAGCTTGAAATTTTCAAGATACTGTTTCACCAGATCAGAATGATCTGGGAGTCATTTTTAACACTAACATTTCGTCCCAAGGATCAGCTGTGGTTCTAAAAAGCAATTCCTGGAGCCAGTCTAAAGCAATGTCTTTCAAATCTCAGTGCTATATCCTGGTAGAAGCTTAAAGCACCATGAGTAAAAGGATAAAGGCATTAGGCTGTAGGTGAAAAATCTTAGGCACTTAGCCTGTTTCTTACTGCTCATCTTCAGAACTGCCACAGATAAATCCATTCAGTTTTCTGTGCCTCTCTGCAGGTCGCACCCCAGTCTTCACAGGTTTCAGGCTATTAGATTTGCCACTGGGCAGAAGCAGAAATTGGTTTCTCATTGAACTTAAGCAGGCAGCTGCTAGCTCTCAAAAACTGCAATCTACAATAGAGGCTGAAGTCACCGAGTATAGCTGCTAAGACATTCATTCAGAAAGCATCTTCAGATCATGCAGACACTTCCAGTCAACCATACAAAAGACAAACAGCTTCTAAAGACAGAGATCATTCTCCTGTCTTAATGCCAAAGTTGTAAATTTACCTCTTCAGTAGTTTCCTTATCTGAGTTACAAAGAAGTTCACAAGCCAACATCTGAGAATCCTGTTAAAAGACACTTCAAAAGTTCCCTGCCTATCACCACAGTGAGCTGGATGGGAAGAAAATGAGAGTAAGGCACTTTTCTCTCTCTCTCTGTGTTTTGCTTGGTTGATTTTGCAAGAGTAACAGAACCCTCAACCCTGCATTGAACAACAGGGTAAGGATATAGCACTGACATAAGAAGTTGGACTATTTAAAAAATATTACAGTGATAATGTAAAGGAGGATAGAGGAGAAGCAGTCTACATAAAAAGTTACCTAGAACAAAAAGTATGTAATTATGCTATGCCCTAGCTGCTAAATAGGAATAGCAAGTCCAGTTATTCCATTTCAGGTCGAAATTCCAGGGCTCAATGGCTCCAGAAACCTAAAAAACATTACATGATAGACTTCTTTTTAAGTCTTGGCTTGTTTTTTTACCTCTTTGGATTTCCAAGATCACAAAGATTTTATTTTTTTTTAATAAAAGCTGATATTCTTAACATTTTTATAACTATGTGTGGACATGAAACAAATGTTAACAGTTTCTTTCCCCACAAAGCATCTATCACCTATGTATCTGCCTTTGATCATAGAATCATAGAATCATAGAATGGTAAGGTTGGAAGGGACCTCAAGGATCATCTAGTTCCAACCCCCTGCCATAGGCAGGGACACCTCCCACTAGTACAGGTTACTCAAGGCCTCATCCAATCTGGCCTTGAACACCTCCAGGGAGGGAGCAACACATCCAGGGAGGGAGCATGGCAGATGCTCAATTAAAAAAATTACATGAGTATTCAAGTGATTGTCCTGATTGAGAATCAGTGCAGAGGAGTAAGCTTTCCACAGGAGGACTCTGGAATACAGGAGTCTATCTGTTTCAGTTGCTCTTCTTTTGCCGTTTCCTCAGTCACCCCTAGTCCTTGCAGGCTGTCAAGACTCTTTGTATTTAATACATATGAAAACTCCCACAAGCACATGGCAAGCTAGTTTTAACTTAAGCTGACTGAGAAGTTGAAGGGTTCAGAATAAAGCACAAAGTGTGAGGGCAACTCTCTTCATAGCACAGTCTTGTACGAGCCAGCAGGCTCCACAACTACTCTCGTCGCTCAACTGTATGACTCCCAAAGCCAGAGACACTGGAAGCTACAAGCTGTTTTGAAGCCAAATCCTGTAGCAATGCATACGAGCAGACAAAAGTCACTACCTAGGGAATGTATGGCCATCATAACCACAAAAGTTACCTACTCTGAAACTAGTTATTTTCATCACCTTTAATGTCCATGTAGACACAGATGAACACCTGGTAGATAATTTCAGCAAGGCACACTTACGGTGGAAACAAAGCAAATCTATCCAAGTATAACTCTGCCCACATCCCCAGCTCCTTGAAGTTTTTGCCCGTTCATTTCATGTTTCATAAGGCTTCATATTTGCACCAGGTGCCTTTGGTGGCAAAGGAATCTCTGGGTCCTTTCTGATCCAAGCTCCAGAACAAGTGGATGAGGAAACATGCTGCATTCTGTTCAGTGGCAGCTCCTGAGACCCTCTTCTCCAAACACAAAAGTTATGCCAACCTGAGTAGATCACTTGTGTATTCGAAGCCCACAAAGCAAGAAATAGAATACGTAAGCCTTATCTCACGTGGGTCTAAACCACCTGAGATGTGGAACAGAAGAGCAGTGAGAGAAAAAAATACATAAAACCGGAAGTGAAATTATTAGATGTTCCTTTTAAAGAAAAAGCTTATTACTTTTTGTACCCAGACCACCAATGCATGCCCTATCCTGAGCTACAGATAGGTCATCAGGCACCAAAATGGGATGCCATAGCAAATCACAACTTTTCAATACCTTGGGCCCCAGTTCTGCTTTCCCTTCTTGGCACTGCAGCTACTCCTGATGGATGATGAGAAAAGTGGAATTGTACAGACTACAAAACCAAGGATGTTTGGCCATCTCCAGATGAAGCTTCAGTAATCACCTAGATACTAACACAATCTGGCCACCTTTTTGCCAGCTTCCAAAGAAATCCCTCAGACTCAAGTGACCCTTGTAATTCTTATGTCTCTAGTGCAGTAGGATGCCAAAGGCTTAAAGGGTCTGCAAAGTTTTCTTAAATGCTGTTGCTTAAATAGTAAGCTCCATGTGCAATCCTGAATGGCACTCTGTGCTCACAGGCAAACAACAGTGAGACATGGAAGTAAGGCGGTAAGTCCCGGCTGGGTGCTGCCTGGTCTTTGGGTCTCTCCTTTGGCTGAACACTTCAGGCCTTCCACTTTCTGTGCTGTTGATCTGAACAAGAGTGGTCATTTTTTAAACCAGGTAAAGTGAACTGTAGAGAAGTTAGGGGCTAAACCTTACAGTAAAGGCCTTCATTAGTATGGCAAGTTGAAAACTTTTCAGCAGAATCAATTTCCATGGAAAAAACCAATCTGGTCAAACCCAGCATTTTTCAGAAAGAAGCTATGTCAAGTGTGTTACTGACAGGAGGGGTTTGAATAACATTCCTTAGTAACTGACAAAATAAAATCATAGAATCACAGAATCACAGAATCAGTCAGGGTTGGAAGGTACCACAAGGATCACCCAGTTCCAACCCTCCTGCCATGGGCAGGGACACCCTACCCTAGATCAGGCTGGCCACAGCCTCATCCAGCCTGGCCTTAAACACCTCCAGGGATGGGGCCTCAACCACCTCCCTGGGCAACCCATGCCAGGCTCTCACCACTCTCATGCTGAAGAACTTCCTCCTCACCTCCAGTCTGAATCTCCCCACCTCCAGCTTTGCTCCATTCTGCCTAGTCCTGTCACTACCTGAGAGCCTAAAAAGTCC
Source organism: Eubucco bourcierii (assembly GCA_013396675.1). Lineage (NCBI taxonomy): Eukaryota > Metazoa > Chordata > Aves > Piciformes > Ramphastidae > Eubucco > Eubucco bourcierii. The sequence continues at coordinate 50,541 of VWZE01022145.1, forward strand.
CTCCCCAGCTTTTTTGTAGGCCCCCTTCAGATCCTGGAAGGCCACACCTCAGAGCCTCCTCTGAAGCATGTAAACGCTTCAGTTAGTAACTAGCTTTCGGTTTCCTTGTTTTCCCATTCAGTCAACAGTAACTATACAGCTTGGTAAATTGAAAGGTAATTTGCATCACTTGGTCTTCTAACATCACTTAATATTTTAGTATTTGCTTTTTTTTTTTTTTTCCTACTCGTGTTTT